>QZLH01000520.1:19695-32008 GCA_003833135.1 Oehlia diaphana
AAAAATAGCCAAAAATCGGCAATTCTATACTAAAATAGCCAAAAATCGGAAATCCTATTTTAAAATAGATAAATCCGATTTTTTTTCATTTGACCTGTGATACGTGGTGCACGAATTTCCTCTTAATGATTTGTTAAGGAATCACGGCCATGTCGATGATTACTTGAAATTACTGGTATCATATTTTCTTTATTTCCGAAGTTACCTCATTGATTGGGTAATATGTGGACAAAAAATCGTCCCTTAAATATATGTAGTAAATTTTTTCGCAACTAATTGGTAAGTGCAGGAATCCTTATGGATAACGTTTGATTGTTATTGAATATTGCTGTAAAAGAGCACTCGCAAAAACACGCAATTATTGTACCACGAACTTATGGACCAATTACCCTCTGTTCAGGAAATTTGAATAGCTGATATAGATTAAAAGCCCACAATATAACTACTATTCCGACGATGAACTCACAAAATAGTAAAATCGATGCCTTCTCTCTATTAGAACCATCCTACAGTCCTTTAACAACACTGTCGAGTGTAGAAATTACATTTCATGGAATCAGGTGCAAAAAAGCTGTAATTGTATACGCTATCTGTTCTGATAATGTCAAAGACAGTAGTTTACAAGAATGCGTGAAATCGTTAATTGACTACTACGGGTCTAATGTTATTTTGGTGTGCATAAAATTGGCTTCATTGTATTCTGTTGGAAACGTGCATCTGTATATGAATCGTGAGACAGATGTTGGGCAGATTAAAGAGATCCACCGACATGACCAGTTTGTTACCAACTATATTGGGTATAACGTTGTTAATATTGCAGACAAAAAAATAGTGAGACGGGTGACTAAAGAGCAAATGCCAGCAACTGCAGCCACAAAACTATTTGACGTCGTAAAAGCAATAAACCACAAAAAATATACTATACGAGGTGACGAGGAAATACAAATTACAGAGACACACACATAAATGCTATTTCTCTTATCCAGTATGGTATGCTACCCCTGCTAGGCGAAAATCGATTACACAAGATTGCTTTGAGAATGTTCTTCCGTTTTGTCACATTGTTGGGTTTATTTTTCTTTGGTCTTATAGTTGCCAATTTTATATTGGTCACACAGTGGTAAGAATTATTATTCCTTCGGGTGCCACCATTAGGAACTGTTCCTAACCCCTCCAGGCATTTCCCTTATGAACTGACCGTCTTGCCCTAGGAACCTAGGTTCCTAGAACCTCCTCTAGAACACATTACTTCGTACTATCCTCTAGGTAATTCCTAAGACCTGCGTGGTCTTTACTGTAGAAGATTATTAGGAAAGATATACAAAAAAACCTTTATGATTTTTTGAGGAACGAGGAAAATTATGAAGGACTGATCACCACCATACCTTACGGAATTTTTCCGGGAATAGCAAATTCTGACATGTGTAACAACGTAACCCAATGAAACCCAGCATGCGTAAAAAGAATATAAGAACGGCATTTGCAACATCATGTCTTACATTGATCTATTCGGAAAAGACAGCAGAAAATTGAAACCTATTGCTGTTAAATATACAATAGAAACAAAACAGAAAGTCGCAACTATTGATACTATTTTGCGGAAAATAATCTCTTGGTTGCGAACTCTCTCTCCTTCTTCATTGTACTTCTGTATCCTTGTGAATCGGAAATGGTACTCAATTGGAGTGCCCCTTTTATGGCACAATCCGACCCTATTGATCAGGTATAGTTTCGGTGGATTTGCTAATAATAGTTCCTTCGTGTATACGTTTATGCAACAAATAAGACAAGAAGAACTACACGCAATAGTAAACAAACTTGTTTTTCCAGAGTATAAACCATGGCTATATCCATATTCTACGTATATCAAACGTTTTCACAATCATATGTTCAATGCATGCCTTATAGAATGGATCAATCGGAACACCAAAGTTAAGGAACTGTCAGACATGGAGTGGATCACATTGTGTACTGCTATTGTCGATTGTATGCAGAAAGTTTTTTCTGACAGTTCGGCATTCTTTTGTTCGGCTGAGATAGAAATCTTTGCTAATCCACAACACAATCGACTGCTAAATATTTGGTTCAAATTAATGATTAACACATCCCGGCCTTTATTTGCGGAAATTCACAGTCTGCTAATTGTCATAGGCACAGAAACAGACAATAACTACTTACAACTTTTAATGCACAATATACACAAGACGTGCGAGAAACTACGCAGGTTAACTGTGGAGACTGATGACATTACTAAGTACTTTAATGAAGTGTTAGCACTAATTTCGTTGAAAACAGACTGGGAGGTAATACGTATTCGAGGAAATTTAATAGAAAATGACTTGCAGAAACTACTAAGTGCCTTAGGCAAAAAGTACACCGTTGAGACAAGTATTATCCAAAACAGTTACTACCCCTGGCAAGAAGGCAAAATGATGAAAATCTTTCGAGAGAACAAAAACCTGTGAAACGCCGGTAGCCAACATAAAACCTGGAATGTATTTTTGGTGCACAAGCACGGAGCAGTTCCATGCGTATCGGATTTTTTCTTAAGACGGGAGCATGACTAGATGCCGACATTCGTATTTTTTAATTACAAACCAACATGACGTGTATTAAACGTATTGATAAAAAGTTTCACATATAATAAAATGTGTGATAATGATAGCACCGAAGCAGTTTCTCCGCTGGAAACGAATGAATGTACTTCTTGGCCCATTAGCACAGAAAGTACAGAAACGGTGAATACCGAATACGCCAGTTCTTTACAATCTACAGAAGAATCCGAATCTACTTCGTACCCTTTGGGTGGGTCTTCGCAGACCACAGAAGAACCAGTTGATTGCAGTGCATACTTAGTGGAATCATTTTCTGACCTTGTTTGTTCTTGTGAAAAATTCATGGGTGCGTTTGATATATTCCAAAAGAAGTATTCTCTCCTCGTCAAAGAAAATAAACGACTAAAACGTAGAATACAGAGGGACTGCAACTGCGCACATCATGCACACAACCAACTACAGCAACTTATTACAGAGGTGAGGTTGTTACAACGTGATGTGGAAAATCTCAAGTCAAACACTCAATAAATAGTAATGTGACACATTGTAATGCGGAAAATTTTTGTACATGTCAATATTTCCTTCACTACCTGATAATTGTAATAGAAGCGAGTAATCCTATGGGTGACTTCTTACCATTTTGATACCTTTATTTTATTTAGGATCAGTTCTTCTCGAATAGCGTGGTGTATTGCAATTCTCTGAAACAAAAGAGCTTGCATACCTTCGTATATCAAGGCATACCCGTTTGGGTAATTATTCGAAGTCACTGAGAAATTATCTTACTAGCACAACTTGATAACAAAACGGTTTCGTAACACCTAGTGTGGTGACTTCACGTAAAGAAAGCAATAGGCGAATAACTTTTAGAATGCACAAGAACTACGGTAGATACTGTTATTTACGTATTAGTAGCGTGCCCGACATACCTAGAAAAGTTACATATACTACATGTAAAAAGTGCCCTTTGGCACTATGGCGATGAATTGGCTAGCAATTAATAGCAGTATTAAACCGTAAAAATTCAGACTCTACCATGGATACCTCTACATCTATTGCAAAATAAGAATACAAAACCAATTTTGTGAGTTAGCAAAGCTATTATATTTAAATGCAAAGATAAAGTGATTGGCAGTTCCGTGGAAGTCATCGGACTATCCTTTATTACAGTTTTTTGCTTTCACATGGATACGGTTGTTATGACAAAAGACAGTTCAGTCGGAGACTACTCGAAGAGCACACCCAGTTTTGCGTAGTGTGTAATATCACACTCTTTAATAGTTATTCAAGATGGCAATTGTTCTTTAGCGAAAATCAAAGAAAAAATAACACTTTAATGGAAATACTCTTAAGATGCAGCATTCCTCAGGATACAAATGTGATGCTAGCCACAGAATGGAAACAATGGGTAAATCGTAGTAACATGATATACTAATAATTGCGAACTTGCTCTTATGCACGTGCCATTAGCCGATATTCTTCATCATGAATCAGTGCAGTGTCAGCTAAGGTTGCTTGCCAAAACCTCTCCAAAATCCTGCGATAAATTTCGGCAAGATTTTACTATATGTTTACTATAGTTTCGGCAGGGTTTCGGCAGTTTCGGCAAATGGGGGTTTCGGCATTTCGGCAAAGTTTCGGCAGGATTTTTAATATGATTTAATATAGTTTCGGCATTTTCCGTATAGGTTTCGGCAGTTATTAAGAAGGTTTCGGCAAGCAACCTTAGTGTCAGCATAATTATTCAGGAAAGGGGAATGCCTAGCCTTTAATCCTCATCTCATTAAACTTCATTAAAGTGCCCGAGAACTCCTTATCGCTGTTTACTAACAGTTGGTTATCAGTATATAACTTTTTCAAGTTTTCCTTTTCTAACATTTCTTTTTTCTGTGTCCGCTCCATGGGTGAAATCCTATCAATACCATTCTGGATTCTTTTATAAGTATTTATATATCGGTTTCGTAGGCTTTTGCATATTTCCGGGTTACTAAAAAGTTGAAGAGGTGTTCCCCCTTGAGGTTTGACACTATAATTACTTGTGAAAGCAATAAGTACTCTGTGACTTTCCAATCTTCTGCTACTTCATCACAATGTGTAATCCCAGAAATAGCGTAATGCAAAACGGACCATCCGTTATAATCAATAGCATTAAGGTCTCCTTCATTTTTTGCTAACAAAATCAAGGTTACAGAATCAGACTCATTTGCTGCCCAATGCACAGGTGTCATTCCACTCGAATCCTTAACATTCGGGTCGGCACCATACGCTAGCAACAGTGACACTGCTAAAAGATTATCACTACTTATAGCGTTGTGCAGCGCAGTCACTCCCCCATTTCAGTTTGTAAATCAATGTAACTGTTATTGTTTTCCAGTAACAATCTAAGAATATGAATCAGCCGTGGATAATTCGTTAAAATATGCATGGCATTGTGTTTGTATACTTTAACTATAACATCAGGTTTGAAATACTTGTATATCACTGTTGTGTCATTCTTTTCAACGGCGGATAAGAATTGGGTCTCAGTCGGAAATTCCAAATGTTATACGGTAATTATTCAGTTTGTCTATGGATCAATTGTGGCAACAACAATGAAAATGTCCCATAGCACTAGTGTTCCCGCCCAGTTAAAGCTTCACTAAAAATTATGGCCCACCAATGTTCGGAGTAGCACGTGGCTATTATTACGTCATTTGTTCCGTGCCAGAAGGTATATTGTCCCACGTTGTTCAACAATAGTTACCTGAATTCTGCACACCACGTTTCTTTATTCCTACCTTTGACCTATGAATATTTTTTCCTCCAAAATTTTATGGAATAGGTTTCGCCTCTTCACTTCGTTCAGAAATTGTGGAGATCTTTTGTGTGAATTTTTTCTAGGTTATTGATAACCATCAATTCTACGTTATGACCAATGGGCGTGGTTGAGAGATAAGACGGTCAGATATCGACTACAGATATCAACAGGTAGAAGAGAACATTGAGAAGAATATGAGTGGACAACAGGGAGGAATAATGTGAAAGAATATGAGTAGACAACTGTTGAACTTGTGTAGAAATCCACTTTTATTCAGTCAGAGACAGCTCGAAGAGCACAACTTTATTGTGTGAAGCGAAGCAACTTTTTCACACTTTTGGCCTTTCATATAAATAGCCAGTTTCACTAAAGAGAAGCGTGGTGCCTTATGTTAACGATGGCAGTTTTATATAACAGACGCATTTGTCGGCTGAGCCAAAATTAATTATTGTGTTCGTTACAGTAGTATCAAGCATTATTTACGAGTCCTTTGGAGATCAGTGAAGTAGTTCGTGTAATGCTTGAACGTATGAACTGTGGAGAAACTGCTGCTTCTACTTGAGTTAATATAAATGCTACGTCTGCATCGGTTTACATTTTCCTCGATAAGGAGAGTTGTGATGCTTTTTACCGCAGTGAATTTTTAGTGTGTGTTTATCTAAGCAGTGTGCGATATTTCAGCAGGTGGGATCTTTAAGCGAGAAGACCTATCTATAATAAAATCTCACATTCATTATTTCCCGTAGTAAAAACAGTACTATAAATATACCTAAGTACCACAATATAATAGTTCGAAATATAGAGATTTTGACCATGTCAAATACCGTTGTGAGCTCCTGCGGGAGAATAACGTAGACGTGAAAAGCAACACAGGAATTTTGCATGCACTTTTTCATCAAAATTGTGAATTTTATTCACAGAATTTTCATCACGTGACTTTGGCGACTTCGGGTCGTTGAAATTTTTTTAGTGGACAACTGTGCGACTGCGGGAGAATACTGTAGACAGCTGCGCTGCGAGTGTCCGGATGGAAGTGTCTACATGGGAAAACCTGTTACCAACGGTAACGGGTTTGAGTGACTGCGAAAATAATTATTAGTAGACAACGGGAGGATAACATGGCGACTCTGCTAGACATGTTTTTGCTTGCTGAAGGGCCCATTGGCCCTGTATAGCATACACTATTATTAGACAGGGTGCACCTATGTGGAGCAAAATACAATTAAAGACTGAGAATATGATCCCCGCATTCAAGTACTCATAGATTGCTGTTACGCTTTATATGTTCCAGACGATACCAATCGTTCTAGACTTTCATAAAACAAGACTAGGTTGCTCACGCTAACTGCATAACAAAGAAAAATTATGCACGAGAAATAATAGAATTTTCTGGCCATATCCTGTTTATATCAAATGGATTCATTTTTTACAATAATGCTTTCTAGTTGAAGATGGATATTTATTTGAACAATACAACGTGTGTTTCAACGTACCCAGTACGATACCACTTTGATTGGTCACAACAAACCAGTGGTTAATACATCGGATGTTATACTTTTTCTCCGTTGGTGAATAGGCTAAATACGGGTGAATTGATCTAACGTCATTAAAGTCTCCACAAAAAACAATGCTCAGAAAAATGCCTGGAGGGTACCTTCGGAATATGTATCTGTTATTTGCTGCACAAACGTACCAGTGACTGTGTCCTTTAAGAATCTTTGTAATATACCAACATTAGCATGGCTATGGACTCAATCCCTGTCTAACCATTCTATTTATTTGGCAGTTTTGCTAAAAGACGTACACATTGTTAGTTTGCACGAGTAAGCTAATTCGAAGTGAATGTTTAAATGGTACCAGAATAACTGTTGCAGATGACACAAAAGAATACAAGGTAGGTGATGTCTTTATTCCACTGATAATGGAACATAAAATTGTATTCTTTGTTATGCAAAGCTATTCGGGCATAATGGTTTGGTTAGACTTGAGTTGGCTTGAATCATTCTATTACTTTCAAAATAACGTGCTAATGATAATAATGCTACATGATGAGAACTCTTTGTCGAATGGATCTAAAATATTTCGAATAGTGGCAATGCACAAGTAATTGTAATCCAGAAAGCCAAGGCCTTTCCTCCCTGAGATGATATGCACCAGAAATTAATCACACATATCTACAAGCAAGAAAGTACTCATTGGTTCAGTTATTCTTTTCATCACATTATATGCAGGCGATAATGAATTTAGTTCATTTTGCGAATTATACGTCCTTACCCATGTATTTCATACATAAAAAGTATCAATGTGTGTTTGCATTGACTGGACAGCTGCGTAATAATCGTCACTCTACTTGTCTCTTCGATGATGTTTTACACCAGTAGTTTCATGTAACTGATCATCTCACTTGGAAAGCTCTGGAACGTGTAGATATCTTCTATGTGGTCACTATTATCTAACTATGTAGAGATAAAAAACCGAAAATAAATATACCAGCAACAAAACCATTTTCTGAAAAACACCTCTCAGGGAATGATCAGAGTCACGTGATTTTACCAAGAGATTTCCCTGTGAGGCGCTAAAGCGTGAGGCACGAAGAGACATTCGGTCTGAGCGGCTTACTGCTTAACCACGCTTATTTATCATCAACATTTCCTTACATAAATTTTTATTACGTAGACGACCTCATGAAAAAAATGAATACAAGTAATTTTCATGATTTTTTGAGGAACGAGGAAAATAATGAAGTGAAATTATAAAGGGAAAATTTCAACGACCGGAAGTCGCCAAAAGTCACGTGATTTCTCGTATTCATTATATAATACCTATGGGTACCTTTTCAGAAATCTATTATGATGTAAAAAAGTATATCATGGAAAATATTATTACAGAGGAAGTAGGCTTCAGCCGTTTCACTAAGTAGTTTACGTGTAGAGATTTTAGCTTTTACAAGAGGACAATTCTCTTTGCAACTTTACATTAGTAAAGTCAGTGACTGCCGCCTACTTTGTTCGCCTTTGTGTGTTGTTCTGTGTACCATTATGTGTGCCACCTAATATAAAAATAGTAATAGTACCACAATGTGACATTATTACGTATGTAAACAAGTTGAATGTTTGTATCTGAACTTTTCGGAATGCTCATTTTTAACCTAATCGTTCTTCATCGAGTCATACAGCACACTCTCTAATAATGCTGGCCACATTTTATTCAGTTGTTACGTGATAATAGTAAGCAAATTTGAGTCCTCATTGTTGTAAATAGTAAAAACGATTCCTACTCTGCATTAGTTTATTATTCAAGCATGAACAGTCATTATAAAAATTGGCGTGATGTTTGCTGACATGGAATAAAACAATATATTTCGATTCTCTATTCACTTTACGAGAAAAAAAAGTTAAGGCACTCAAATACGCTTCCTATAAATCTATCAAATCATATGTCTCTATCTTTTCTGTTTGTGCATTTTCTCCCGTCAAAGATTTTCAGTCAGTTGCAAAACATTTTTGTTAACATAAGAAATAAACAAGTATATTACTCTAATTGTCAGTAAATCGTTTGCAATGCAACAGCAATAAGAATATATACATGTTTTTTTTATGACTGTCCATAATTAGCAATGTCTCAGAAGCGTCTTTATTGTCGTACATCGTGAGTATACCATTATTTACGATGTACGTATAATGTGAAGTACCGAATTGTCAAACATTTACAGATAAATTTGCTAACTGCGCTGTTTACAACTGATTTCATAATGTGCAAGACACATTTTTTGCATATTCCCGGTCATCGAATATTAAACCATAGTGCTTATTAAAAGACTATTTCTAGTTTATAACCTGTGGTCTTATTGTCGAGTTTCTATTGTTTCCCCAAAAACTGTTTCACATTATTCGTAAACTATTCGAAGAGTACATTCATTGCCGAAAATGACTATAATTGCTGAAGACAAGCATTATCCCCAAAAAAATAGAATATAATAGTAGTCGCAAAACATTCCTATTCTTATCTGCTATTGTCTTCTCTGTACAGCATAACCAGTCTCTATCCAAGGCGTAATGTACCTCCTACACGTGTTCACAGTAACGTGATACTCTGAACATTGTTCAGGGTGTCATATGATATGAAGTCACATGATATAGTTATACAAAATTAATTATCTCAACTCTTCCTATAAAAATACGGGTTTTTTACTGTTCTTCATTACCGTTTAAGTGGTACATATTAGATGATAGCTTCACCTCTGTAAGTGATCACAAAGTTTGATTCACAATAGATCATCGAATAAAACTCGCAACTGATTACTAGGTAAACAGAAACTGTTGAAGTTGATCACACATTAATAATGACACAGTGGGAAATAACAAAATGCGTTACGAATAGGTGTGTTGCGAACAAAAAAGGAAATAAATAGGAAAGTATGGAAAGTAGCACACGAAAAAATAGCAGAACTGTGCTGAGCTCACACAATATCCAAGATATGTGAGTATCTGTTCGCATAAGTTTTTACACTGGAAATATATTGGTTACCCCAGAAACGATTACAAAGCAACCTAACAACCGTAACAATTCTGTAACGATACCCACGTATATTTCTGCAATAGAGAATATTTCACGCATCATTGTATTAGTACAGCCTAGAAATGTCCCTTGCCTATTACGAGAGTACTTTTTAAGTGTCGTCGATGACACCCAAGAAACTTTAGTCACAACAATTTCTGTCTTTGTATGCGAAGATAAAAGGGCTCTGAACTACTCTGTGCTCTTAGTAAAATTGTGGCTGAACGGATTGACAAAAAAGTCCTATGTTTGAGGCCCTAAAGACGTTAGGCATAGAATATGAGAGGGATTCTACAGTAAATATGTCCTTTGTAGGTAGCATTCTCATGCAACTCATTCCATTTGTGAATGTAAGATTTGTAAGAGTTGTTATTAACCTTATATCAACTTCATGCTACTATAGTCTAGATGATCTCTTACCACGTTCGGTTAGCAGACTAACTTCCGAGTATTCATCTCTTAACAATGATTAGTTCACATTGTAGTCTTTCCTTATTCTTTCCAGATTTCATTGGGACTATATTATCGTATTGCTAAGTTACACAATTGTTACGAAAGAATATTTATATGTGGAAAATTGGAATCCAGAGAGGTTAGTTGGTAAGCTAATCTAAAGTAATGAACTTGTATGCGGAGTCTAGTTGTCGTTTGTACATCCTATGTACTGTCCTCTTAACATTTCGGTTACTGGCACGTTGTACACTATAACCAAAAGTCTACAACAATGTTATTCGGAGTGTGACACCTGTGGACTCTTTTTTCTACATATCATCGATGTAACGCTTAATATGGTAACTAGGTATTGTGTTGCACAAACCAAGAGCTCAAATATGTGACCGGATGCGAAGGAATTCAGCCATTGCATGTCATATTCCACTATCTGGGACAGTATACTCTTTGTATTACTAACAAGAAGTAATGCACTTAACACTTATTCCCTAAATAACATGACAACAAAAAAAGAGTATAGCCAGTGTAATGATAGAATTGGTCATTTACTAAGGCGCTTTGTATATAGAAATATACTTTCCATAATAACGACTGACGAGGAATGGCCATAGACTCCAACAATAATTTGTACATGGAAAAGAAGCTACTATTGAAAATGTAAACGCCTCTTCCCTATACTCCTGTGTGTTCGCCACTATTCTGTACATTGTAACACAAATTCATCTAATGCCGTATATACATAGGGACAGAGAGGACTACATAACTGAACTCAGATAGTGAAACAAATACCCATACCGATTTTTTTCTTTTCATATACTATGTTCTTGCATCGCATACACTAGAAAGATACCAATTCCTTTATAATTTGACAAGTCAAAAGAGAAGCGTTTCCAATGTCAACTTATCGAAATATTTAATCCCAGTTTCTCCAGTGATCGTCTAGAGAAATTAGTCCATATAATAGACCTTCAAAGAAGTGGATGGCCAATGCGCACGTAAATTTGTAGTACATTTGACAACGATATATGTATATACCTTTCGATGCCCTATTCTTATCTCACACCTGAAAATTCAGTCGTTAACATCTGACATATAATATTTTAGCAATGTATCATACGATTATGTGAAGATAAACGCATGCGAGCTCTGCACTTTCACTGGTCATTTAAAATAACTCGGAAGCCGTATTGGTTGTGGGCGGTATTATTCTTGTGTAACTATCTTCTGTTGTTTGCAGTCTACTCAATTCCTTCTCATGTACCAAAGAAACCAAGGAATTTGTAGACAATCATATCCTGTCCTGGACACTAATCAATAGTCTCTTTCGCTTCAGCAGAGACAGGTAAGTTAACTGTTATGATTCCACATATATAGGTTTCTTTTCGATAAAACATGGCATCATTACACTCTTGCTGTGTGTTTTATCTCGTATTGTATGTGCTCAATTTTTGGAATATGGCAACACTTTTTACCAGTCTCTAACTGTTACAATACGCAATGCTATTCTGCCTAATAGTCATGGCCCTAAGATTATTAAAGATAACGCAGCTATTTCTCACAATTAGAGCAGAGTCTCGATCCGAAAACTGGTATCACTCAGGTATGTGGCAATCTTGAGGAAATGGCCGACTATATAAGAGTAGCCCATCTGTACTCTGCGATAAACTTCGTAACATTCTTTTTGGGCGGATATGGTTTGCTAGTCAGGGTAATTAGAGGGCGGTGGGCTTATTTGTTGACAAAAAATTGTTTTCCTCACTTACGATTGCTCATTCGATTGCTGGGAATAAGGTTGCTTGCCGAAACCTTCTTAATAACTGCCGAAACCTATATGGAAAATGCCGAAACTATATTAAATCATATTAAAAATCCTGCCGAAACTTTGCCGAAATGCCGAAACCCCCATTTGCCGAAACTGCCGAAACCCTGCCGAAACTATAGTAAACATATAGTA
>QZLH01000520.1:32827-65197 GCA_003833135.1 Oehlia diaphana
ATTGCTGGGAATAAGGTTGCTTGCCGAAACCTTCTTAATAACTGCCGAAACCTATATGGAAAATGCCGAAACTATATTAAATCATATTAAAAATCCTGCCGAAACTTTGCCGAAATGCCGAAACCCCCATTTGCCGAAACTGCCGAAACCCTGCCGAAACTATAGTAAACATATAGTAAAATCTTGCCGAAATTTATCGCAGGATTTTGGAGAGGTTTTGGCAAGCAACCTAAGCTGGGAATAAGCTTAGTGCTCACTGTAAGTATTTGATTGCTAAGCTTTGTGGTAATAATACTTGTTCTAAGAAAACTATGGCCCATATCAGGCGGTACCAGGATTAGGAATGAGAATGAGAATCCCCTTCGTGTTTAATATCACCCTGTGGCTGAATTAGGAACTGGGAAATAGTGACAACATAAGCAACATTTGTGTTGAATCTATCAATGAATTACCGTACCATTAACTGGCCTGATTTATACTTCCGTGTTGTGGGTGGACAATAGTTTGGCTATTTGAACAAGCTCCCTTTGTTCTTCCAAAGCACAGCAGGAAATACAGATTTGTGTGTTGAATAGGAAGAAGAACTTATTCGTCTAGAATTTTTTGTTGAAAACCTTAGTGTGATTAATCGTTAGCAAATGGGGAAAAAGCCAGTCTAATACAATGCGCTAACTATTTCGTGTTAAGAATTGTATTGCTGGTCTGTCAAGGACTAATTTCATAATCTGTTTGACTCTGTATGGGGCTACTTTTAGTGGACCCTATTTTTCGGGGAGATAATGGTTATCCTATCGTCATGGTAAAATTGCGTAGTACATTTTGGGTAGAAAGGACATTTTAGCGCTAATGGATATAACTTTTGTAAGGCGTGCCATAGTTCCTTTTCTGTGTTTTCTGCTATATTTTGGAATTAGTGGCATTATTATTATGTCACCATTTACTGTGACATTGCCAATACATTTTATATACTGATTCACTATCTTTGTGCGATCATTGCATACAGTTTCAGCTTCACAGAAATGTACATGTACTTGTAACCGTTCAATGACACAGAACCTTTTTTTCTTGTAGTCGCACCCTGACTGGCATGCGGAATGAAAAGTATATCCAAGTCAGCCGATTCCATTGCACTATAACACATTAATGATTTATATTGTGATCCTACGGTGACAAAGGATGAGCAACAGAAGTACAGGCTATGGTCCTGCTCTGTAGGAGCTCATTTAGCAAAGCAGGGGAGTCGATGTGATTTCAATAGTGGACATATCCCGTGCCTCCAGTATGACCGTGAGCTCTGCTCTGTCTAGAGTGAAACCACCCGAAGGGTGCTCTTGCCGCTTAACTACGCCTATTTTTCATTAACATTATCTCATACAATACCATTGCACAATATGCGATTCTTGCTTTAAACCTTTGATAATGATGATGAAAATCGCCACTACATATTCTTATACATGGTGGGTCCTACTAGTTACATTACGAGCACATTGCGAATCATGTCTCCAGGCATTTCCTAGGACCTTTGAGAGGAAGTTCCCTTTGGGGTAACGATAGTAATAGTATATGGCACTATGAGCGATGATATAGCCTACATGAATATAGTCCGCATGAGTTATATTCTTTACTAGTAACGATGGTAGTAGTACAATATGAGTTGTAACTATAATGATAATAGAAATTACCACTACATATTGTACGACTCCATGGTCAGCATACGGTTTTTTTTGGTAACGATGGTAAAGATAGCGTAATATGCGATGTTAAAGCCTACATGAGTTATTACTCTTTGATGGCGGAGATGGTAATTATCACCACATATTTCACTACGCAGTAGATCACATCAGTTACTATTCCTTGGTAACGATGTAAAATTGCAGATTATCCAACATGCTCTTCCGCTGAATTAACTCTTTTTGTAACGATAGTTAAATATTCGGTAGATACCACTAGCGGAGCCTACGAAGTAAATATTGCACATAGTTACATGGTCTCACGAGTTACTATTTTCTGTAACGATAACATAATGTTATATATTACCGCTCATCGTACGATGCAATGCCTACATTAGTTATTATTCT
Organism: Oehlia diaphana; assembly: GCA_003833135.1. NCBI lineage: Eukaryota > Fungi > Glomeromycota > Glomeromycetes > Glomerales > Glomeraceae > Oehlia > Oehlia diaphana. The sequence goes on from QZLH01000520.1 coordinate 34,906, forward strand.
GGTAACAATGGAAAATGTTGAATATGAAAGCCGTAATATTATTTCATGTTCTGCAATTTAGCATTCTGCACAAGCCCTATGTTAATATATGCAACTTGTGACAAATTATATGGAATAATGTTAACATTGCGTTGAATGCAACATGATCTACTACACTATCACAGGAATTTTATAATTGCCAGATTAACTAATCGATTACATTATTGTCATGTGACAGTTTTCATGTAATGCGATCTACTGCGTCATGTTTGGAATATTCTTTCTACTTCGTAATTAGTTTCTACACGGTGTATTACTTTTCTCATGATAGCATACGAGTAGTGATAATTTTTGGGCGAGGCCTAGTTTCACTATGATCGTCTTGCCCTATGAACCTAGATTCCTAGAACCTCCTCCTCTATAACTAGAATACCTTCTAGGACTGGAGAGATCCTCTGGGAGAGTAATGTTCCCATTTTTTATGAGACATGAACGTAGATGAAATATATTAATCATGTCAGCAGAAAAATCCCTGAAAGGCGCTAAAGCGTAAACGAAGTGAAAGGCGATTATACAGGAAAAATCACTTCCGAAGGAAGGTCCATTACATGGACTGGAGATTTTTCTGCATACATTGCGAAGTAATACCCTCCAGGTATTTGTCTATTATTCACCTACGTAATTGATAATGTTTGTGCATAGTAAAAAATCTATAATGAACAACTGCGGAAATGATCATTAAATCAAGTACAATATTGGTGTTGATGAAAAATGGAACTGCAATTACCTGGATAGTTAGAAGTATTTGGTACATCCGTCTAAAGTAAGCAAAGAGTTCTTCATCAGTTCGTGTGGGGCTTTGAGTAGACTTTACTGGATCTATTATTTCTCACGTTCACGTGATACTCTAGAAACAGAATGTATCGTGCCTTACTGCGACAATTTAGTGCAATCTGGCGCAGTTATTAGCACATGACACCCACCGGAAATCCGGTAGATGTCATATGACTTTTCATCTCAACAAATTTATTAATGAAAACTAAGGTAGCATACGGACACCTATGGTGTGTTTTGATCAAATACGGAATAATAATACAGGACTCATACTTATACTGGTCTAAATCGTGCGATACCTGTTATTGATGCCAATAGAGATAAATATCGGTCTGTCTCTTAAGGCTATTGTATAGTGATGAGCATTATTTTTTTGGAAAGCAGAAACTGGAAAATACGTAAAAATACGTAAAATAGCTAAAAATAGCCATTTCCCGATGACCTCTAGCCGCTCAACTAGTCGTCTAGTATAAATAATTGACGTTGTTTTACTTAATAATAAATTACACATAATAAGTATACGACGTGCACTAGGAAAGAATCTATGTGAATTTTGAACGAAGTGAGGAAATGTATGCAGAGGCATATTCCAAATAATCTCTCCCCTCGGGAGGTCTCACTGATCACCACCGTATACTCTGTTTACAAAAACAAAGTTATCGCAGGCCCCTTCGTACTATGATGACGAGTATTTCGGTTATTAATTCTCAACGTTTTTTATAATATTCCTCCCCGTTTTCATTACTTCGTTTACGATAGCGTGTCTTCAACACCGTGGTATCTTTCGTCCATTATACCATAGCTATCATAGTGTTGTGTTCAAGTTTGCTTTCTTCCCATCTAACGCATTATTTATTATATTGGTGTAAACTATTTGAAGAGAAGCCACGACCATGCAATAGATGAACGAAAGTAATTTACCTTTTGGGTTCGAAGTAGATTAAAGATACGCACAAATGATTAACGAAGAATATAATTTAAAGAAACGAAAAGCATATATAATGGATAGGGAAAAAAATACTTACCGGTACCAAAACAAAACATACTGTAATGACGAGCAGGTAATGTACCTTGGTTTTGTTAAGTCAAAAAAGTTAACCATTTTTGATTATTACAGAGAAAGGTACATCGTTTTGGATTCTCTAGATGCATACTGGAAGATGCTCGATAATACACCCAAAGAATACTGATGCTTCGAAGAAGTTGTATTTAACGATGTCCCACAATCACCTGTTATAGAGATTGGTATATCTTCTGAAGGGAGGTATCCTGGTACTAAGATTGTGGAAATTCTTCACACTACACTAGACACAATGTTAAAAACTTTTCGCATACACTATACTGATTATACCAACATTGCTAGTATTCCTTCTACACTAGACGACTTCGTAGTCATGGACAAGATTGTCCAAAAAGACGGGACATGGCATTATTTCTTTCATATCCAAGCTACTTCGTTTTATTTTCCTAACTATTCCTATTGTGCAGAGTTTCGTGAAAGGGTGTGTGCCTCCCTTCCTCGCCACATTAGTTCTTTGATCACACGTCCTACTGAATATATCTATCAGCTGGTCGGAATTTCTGGTTCTTATTTACTTAGCTCCGATGACTATAAACGCATCACACCCTATAGTCGATTTCTCGACACTAGCACCTCTGTTGACAAGAATGATCTGTTCATTTCACATTTTTCTGTCATGCATGATCCCGCTGCATATGCATCGCTTCGTAACAAGATCACAGAACAGACAGGAATGAATAAAAAAACGCTTTGTGGGCACAGCTCAGATGAAGCTCCTGTGGAACCCGATGAAAAAAATGCTGTCGACGTTGGCCAACAGTCGGTGACGACATCATCTTGTGCGGCCATTCCTTGTTCGACTATTTTTATCAATGAATTATCGAGAGAAAAATTTCAGATTCGTAATAGCGACCCAGACACATTAATGTTCTACACTATAATAAATTTCATAACTGTTCTTCTTGCTATTTGCAAAAGAATCAGACCACATTATTTGAGACGAACTAACATGCACCGGAATGCAGACACCAAGGCAAAGTACCATGTATCGCCAGGTAAAGTGAAATGTTCATTACCAAGTGCTTGGCTCTCTCGAAAAAATACAGCAACACGCAATACATGGAAATTTTTATTAACTTACTCAGAATTTATCAAAATTTTTGGAATTTTTTTTTAACTCAAAAATATAGTTTATTCTTTTTTTTTGGTTGTCAAAACTATAAAACTATGTCCTATGGCTGTTTTGATATTTTTAGTGAGATTTTTTTTAGTCAATAATATTGTTTCTGACTAATAAATTCATGTGAAAATTTTTTATTTCTTTTTGATTAGTGAGAACTATTTTTGTTTATTGAGATTTTTTTTCAATATTATTTCCGACTAATAAATTTGTGAAATTTTTTTTTGATATTAACGAATTTTTTTTTAGTGAGATTGTTTTTAATTATACAGATTAAATCTATAATAAATTTTTTGATAAATCTATATAACTAAAAAGACTATATCTGATATAACTAAAAAAATTTGTCTGACATTTGGATTAGTCTCTGCATAATAATTTGAATTGTGTAATTTTTTTTTTTTTTTCAAACGGAAAATTTGTTTTTTCTCATTCTTATCCCGTTTGTTTAGGTTTAATTTTTTTCCCAAACCGAAAAATATTTTTTCGGTATTTATTTTTTTTCAGATTCCTTTTTTTTTCAGAAATTTCCCTATTTTGAACCGTTTTCTTTATTCTTTTTCTTTTCCCAAATTTATTTTTAATTTTTTTCCTTCAATTTTTTTTTAAAAATCAATAATAACATGTAGAAAGGTGATTAAGATTTTCAATTAAATTGAACGCTAGATAATTGGTTTGACTTTAATTAATTAATTATAAAATATTGTAAAAATATCAATTTTTTTGATTTTTATGAATTTGAAGAAATTGTTGATTTAATAATAGACTATTATAACCAAATCTATATCCGAAATTCTCTAAATAATAACCAGATTTTTTGAATAAAAATTTAATTCAAATGGTTAGTTAAATTAATTATTTATCGAATAAATGAGTATCAAAAGAATAATAATAAATGAAATGAACAGATTTCTAATACATTTAATTGTTCAAATATTTTTCCTAAGTTGATTATAAGTTTAAATTGATTAATAAAAATATTTGTAGTATTTTCATAATATTAAAGTTTTTCCAAAAATACTTCTAAAAAATTAATCAATTTTTATTGATAATTATTTTTCACAATTCCTAATTAATCCGAATTTCACTATACTCAAACATCAAAATCATTAATATAAATAGCTACATTATTCTAAAAATAATTTATTATTTATATCATTCTAATATTATAAATATAATTTAATACATATTTTTTGTTACCTAATTATTACCATATTAAATTCCTAATTATAAACAAAAACTTCTTTAATTTACTTAGTATTACATTATAATACTAAATCTTTCTATTTAAAAAACTCATTGGTCCCGGTGTGAAACAACGGGTGACAGCTAGTTAAAAAGTAAAGAAATTATTGGTACTTCTGATATGCAATGAACAGTTTACACTTTAAGACATGCTGCAATTTATGTGTCACTTGAGAAAAATAACAATTTTTTTTTAAAAAAAAATGATTATTTAAAGAAAATCCAATGTACTAAGTTATGCTTCCATATCCACCAGGTTTTGTTACTTAAATTATTTAATAAATAAATTAATATATATTTTTTATATTAAAAGCAGAAAAAAAATGAAACAGAAAATGAGCTTCTTTTGTTAAAATATAAAATTCTAATAATTTTAAATTTTGATAAAAATATGCCTTGTGGAAATAATTTACTTGCTTAAAATGTGAACCTGTGTATAATAATCTCACATCTATAATACAAAATATTAATTAATTGGTAATACTCTTATTCTCTTACAATCTCTGCGTACATTCGATCTTTTATATATCGGTAAAACCATAAACAAATGACATATGTTAAATTATGTATATGTGCAAATTATGTTATTTAAAATTTCAGAACGTTTAGATTGTCTTTTAAAAACATTTGTTATTATTTTTATTATAGAAATAAATTTGTTAATACAAGAGCCATTTACTATTTGGATATAATTTTTACACTCTATTCGTCAATTTTTTACGCCTCATCAAAGATTAGTAAGATTGGTACTATTTTTATTTTTTGAAAATACAAAAAAGATGTACATTATCAAAAAAAATTAAGCTCAGATAAAAAAATAATCTTACTTCTACATACTTTGCATTTTAAGTATTTATAAAATGTAGATCTCTTATGTAGCCATCATTTTCCATCATTTTAACCATTTCGGGTTAGATTAGTCCTCTTTCTTTTTATGATGATCAGCAGCTGCTTACGAATTTTCTTTGTCAAAAAAATAGTAATTTTTGCACAATAGTAGTACAAACAGTAATACAAATATGTAATACCAAAGTACGCAATTTATTGAATTTCGTTCAATTAATAATTTTTTTCTTTTGCTTATAATAATTCTGGAATTTATTTTGGAGTAACGTAGTTATTTTTTTATTTAAATAAAATTAAATTATAATCTACAACTCAAATTAATTAATATGGATGAAAAGCCAAAAGATTTATGGGAGTATGATGGTAAATACCAGGTAATAGCAATTTAATATTTTTAATAATTATAATTATTTTATTGAATTTTTGTAGTTAAAAATATTAATAATTTTTGTCTATTAAAAGCAACATGTTACAATTTCTACTATTGATTCAACTATTAAATCAGAAAATGTAGTTTATATAGAAGATTTAGAAAAAAGAAAACAAGCATATGGAATATGTGGAGAATGTAAAGAACCTGGTACAGGATGGAGATGGTGTCGACCTTGTAATGCTAAAAGATTTAAAAATAACTTTAAAAATTGGACTAGTGGAAATAAAGATATTGATGAATTTATACAACAATCACAACTTAATGCTGTATATTATTCTAAATGTCTTGAATGGATACCTTTTGAAAAATTTCAAAATATCACTTATATTGCAGAAGGTGGTTTTGGTAAGATTTACTCAGCAGAATGGCCTGAAGGACATATTTTCTATTGGAATATTAAAAATCAAATATGGTATAGATATAATTATGATAAATTTGCATTAAAAAGTTTGAATAATTCTTCTGATATATGTTCAGATTTTTTAAATGAGGTAATTTAAACTTTGTCTTATATATAAAGATTGTTATTTGCATTTATTTATTAATAAAATTTTTCCTTTTTGATGATAATTAGATTAAATCTCATCTTCAGATTTATCTTTTTGATATTGTTCAATGTTATGGAATTACTCAAGATCCAAATAATAAAGAGTATATGATGATTTTATTTTATTGTAAAAATGGAAATTTGAGAAATTATTTAAAAAAATCAAATAATTATATTAATTATAAATCAAAAATTTATCAATTACAAGAAATTGCAAGAGGACTTTTAGATATTCATAATGCTGAAAAAGTTCACAAAGATTTTCATTCAGGCAATATATTAATAGATTATTTTGCTCCATTTATAAGTGATTTAGGAATGTGTCAACCAGCAAATAAGCAAAAAGTTAAAGAAGAAGGAGTTTATGGAGTATTACCATATATGGCACCAGAAGTTTTACGTGGATACCAATATACAAAAGCAGCAGATATTTACTCATTTGGAATAATAATGAACGAATTTCTTTCTGAAGAAATTCCTTTTAATGATATTCCTCATGATGATTTTTTAGCTATTAAAATTTGTAAAGGACTTAGACCAACAATTTCTAAAGACATACCAAAGTTACTTGCAGATTTAATAATAAAATGTTGGGATGCTGAAATAAAAAATAGACCAACTACTAAAGAATTGTATCAACTATTAACAAAATGGTATGATGAAATTAAAGATATTGAAGATAGTGAAGATAGTGAAGATATTGAAGATGATGAAGATGGTGAAGATAGTGAAGATAGTGAATATAATAAAGATAATAGTGAAATTTATTTTCAAATAAAAGAATGTGATAAAATTAGAGAAGAAAAATTCAAGAACAGGTCAAATGAAGATAAATCCAAAAGCTTCAAAACACATCCACAAGCAATTTATACTAGTAGACTTTTGAATTTCAAAAATCTTCCAAAACCAGTAAATTCTTCAGATTTATCATCTTATCAATTCAGTTTAGGTAATTAAATTTAATTTTGCTTTATCATATTGTCAATTTTACATTATTAATGTTATTTTATTTTTAATAGATGCTAATTATACTACTGCTCAATCAACATCAACAAATCCAAGTAAGTATTCTTTTAATTATTATTATAATAATTATTTTGTTAACATTTAAATACTATGAATACATAATTTACAGTTTCAGAATGCTTAGATGTTCAATTAAGTGAATTGGGTAAGTTATTAATTATTTGTAATTTTACTAATATTTCCTTTCTAATTTATCTAATCTTTTTTTTTTTTTTTATAGAACTAAATGAAATTTGTCAAGATAGTGAACATAATATTGAATGAAGTATCCTTTATGTGAAAATAAGAGTCAAATGGTTTAAATTACTAGTTTGAATGTTGAAGTTAGTTTCAATTTTATTTTTCTTTCATTTATACTTTATAAATTTTTATCTTAGTTTTTTTATTTGCATAGTATATTATATAGTACATATAGATTTATTGGTTTTTATAAATAAATATTTTTTATTATACTTATTTAATGATTATTATCTTGATCGTTTGAATGTAAAACTGTGATATATTTGCAACTATCAATATTCCACTTGATGTATTTATGAAATCATATTAATTATTATGCGTAATAAATGTTTGGTTTATTTGCCCTAAAATATTTAAATAATCGATGAATTTATTTTAATACCTTTTTTATTTATTATTTATATTAAAATTTTAATATCACTTATTGATGGGAGTTTACCTTTAATAGTTAAATTTGAAAGAAGGTAAGGCCATTTTGTATTAAATGTGATTCTTAATATAACCGATAGCCTTTCTGAAGTGAAATAAATAAATAATAAACCAAGGAAACTTTTATGCAATATTACATAGTATATTATAATTTGGAATGTTATAATGGATTCAAACATTTAATAATTTCATAATTTTAAAATTAAATAACCGTAGTACATTATCTACTTGGAGACAACCAAGCTATAATCTAAAAAGCGGTACTGATCGTAACAGATTGTAAAAAATAATAATCAGAAACTATTATAATACAGTCTATTAATGAAGAACTTAAAGTAGTTGGATCATTTACAGTAACTAAATCGATTATATACAATCAATTAAACGTAATCGAATTTTGTTCGGTCAAGCTGAGTTCTACTCGATCAAATCATTGATCAATGTATTTTGAGTCAATTAAAATACACTACTCTAAATTTAATGAGTTTAGATCGGATCCATCAGTACATTTTTAGGCAAATAGTGTTTTCTGCATTTAAAAACTTTACAAAATCCTTTGTAATTACGAAATGAACGGATGAAATTAATTATTTTATATATATACTAGCTGTAGCCTGTTGCGATGCAACAGGATTAAATGAGTTTAAATCAATATATAACAATAAAATTTTTGCTTTATATTTAGATAAATTAGATCTTATATAATATTAACACGTTTTTTTATTTTTAGGTAAAAAAAATATACTGATCCTGACTAAAATCTCGCAAAGCATATTTATTCAACAAAAAAAATATTTTATTTTGGTTATATTGTAAATAATAAGAAAAAATTATAAAATAAAAAATCACGCTTATCGTAGGACCGCAGCATCAATCTGATCAATCCGATCACTGATCTAGATCTGAAGCCAGGATGAAAAGTATTAAAAAATTCAGTTTTTAAAAAAATTGGAAAGAAAAATTATTGAAATCTCGGTTTTAAAACTGTAATATTAAAAAATAAAAAGACCGGTCTAAGAAAAAAAGGCCGAAAAAAATTTGTTATTGAAAAAAATCTGGTTTAGAAAAAAAAAGAGACCGAAAAAAATAATATTATTAAAAAAAAGATCCAGTCTAAAAAAGCCAAAAAAAAAATACTATTAAAAAAAAGTGATCCGGTCTATACTTTATTGTATATAAATTTTAATAAAGAAGTGCGTGTTACTAAAAAAAAAAAATAATAATTTAAAGCTTTTTTTTGTTAATTAACAAATAAAAAAAAAAATATCATTTTCCGGAACTGTATTAGCAATGGTAATTGCTGCGCAAGCGAATCACACGTCGCGTAAATTCAAAATTATTTATACAAGATAATCTAAAACTCTTCGTTACACACGAATTATTTGTTAATATAGATATTATTGATGCGAAGATAAAAGAATCTAAGATATCCAAAAAAGAAGTGTCAGACAAGATTGGCATTATAATATTCATTTCCCATAGAGTATTCATTACATAAATGGTGAAAAATTGGTATAGTACAAAGTATGCACTACGCAGAAGAATAAATTTTATCGTTAATATAGACATACATTCTATTTTACTAACTTTACACGAACATAGATTACAAAATTCAACAATAATATGCTAAAGTAATAGGAACTAGTGTTCCGAAAGGGCCATAATATTTTAGATCTGTGAGGATTCTATGGCAATTTATGGATTCCTTAAGGAACTACATCTCAAATAATTTACTGACGTTTTAATTGTTGTGTTTATAATACAAACATAATTTAAATTGCACAAATTTTTCCGTGAATAATTTTTTTTTAAGTAATAAAATAAATTTATGGATAATTTTCTTTAACACTAAATAAACATAATATTTGTTTAATAAAATACTTTAATAAATATAACAAAGATAATCTTGAAGCGTTTAACTTTACCAAATGATATTTATCTTTAGAATATCAGAAAAAATCTTAGTTAAAAATTTCTTTCAAAAATATTATAGAAAATATTACAGTTACTTGGCACTTTATGCCAAGTAACAAATAACAATTATATAATTATAAAAGTATAATTAGAAAAAATATAATGTCGTGATCAGAAAATTCACGTGATTTACGTGATAACTAATGTATCTGCACTTGATTACTGTGTCAAAATTATACGTTAGGATGATCATCAAATCTTCATGCGGTAATACATCATTTATCATGATTAATGGTTGATTACAATTTAACACGGGGTAGGGAAAAATAATCTAAAAGAAAAACTGATGTGATAGTTTCTTTTACGTACAATACACTGGGAATACAATTCCGTAAACTAACTAAATACGGTAAACTCAGCAGCCGACTACGTCATACAATGAAAAAAAATTTTAATTTGATGCCTTAAAAATGTTGATCATAAACAAGCCTAATACCAAAACGTGTTCATTACTTCGGAATAGATCCGGAATACAATATATATATATATTTTTTTATAGTTTGAACTTTGAAATGCAGAATTCGATTTAATATTCTTTTCCTATTTAGGACAAATTGAAAATGCAGAATTCGATTTTGGTATTCTTAAGAAAGCAAACGTTTAAATTATAATGTTGGATCGAATTCCAAGAAAGTTCGGAGCAATGCCTAAATTATAATAATGTTGGATCGAATTCCAAGAAAAGGTTCGGAACAAATAGAAATCTTTAATAAAAAAATTATAAAAGGATTGTATTTCTTAGCAAATTTTTAAAAAAACTTATATTTTAATCTTATTTTGAAAGAATTCTCCTATAATTAATAATCACCAAACTACCTTTAAATAATTTTTTAAAATGAATCATATTAATAATATCAGTGTTTTGCGATAGCTTTCGGTAAGGGAATATGATCCTTTGGATTCGGTGGGGTTAGAAAATTGGGTCTTCTTCTCAAGTTTGATGTCTCTAATATCTACGCTTTAGTCATCAAAGTTCAAGATAAAAACGTAGAAGCATGCACATTACTAAAAAATTATGAAATTCCCGCTCAACAAATGATTCAAGATAATGAAAGTCAGTGAAAGGTGAAAATTTTATCCATTTTCTTAAACAAATGAAATTTTACGTGAAAAGAGAGGATCATACCTTTTTTACGACATATTTGGTAACTATTAAAAAGTCTCCTGATAAACCAAGACACGAATCCTTGGAAATATTGTGTCATGATAAAATTGGCTCTTTTGGTACCACAATTGCGCAAACTATTGCTTTAAGCGTTCTCAGCGATCAAATCAGTATAATATAATTACATTTTTTATATACAATACAACCGTTTTTAAATTAGAAAATATTTACATTGTATAGTAATTTTTATAGAGGTTATTAATCATATTATATAGATATATATATTTAGGTTAAACCCCAACTTTTTATTATTTATTTATCATTTTATTATAATTTTTTTTTTCATTGTTAAATATTATTTCATATAGCATAATTAGATTTTTATATTTTGTATTATTAAACAGTGAGATATTTTCGATAAAAGAAAACATGAATAATGAATTATTTTTGTCAATATTCCATGTTTAATGTTTACTTGTTATATATTAAATAGAAATTAATAAATTAATTTTTTTTTTTTCAAAACATTAATTCGCAATTCGTGAGAAATGGAAAGGATTTTCATCAAATTTTTTTTGTACATATTTTTATTTGTAATTAAGCAAAACGGCCCTTAACCATATTATAAAAATCTTAATTTCCATGATAATATATATAATTTTGTTAGCACTGACTGTAAAGAAAAAGCTCTTAATTGTTGAAAAATACAAACAATATATCCATAAGCTGACGAAAATGTCTACATTTTGTAATTTCAGCCCTCATTTAAAATTTGAAATTTTGAAGATATCCTCATGATTTTTTTAATGAGAGATAGTCAGAATGTCAAGAATTTGTTTGGTTGGTACTTTTAAAAGTTCAAAATTACAATAAAACTGTACCAATAATTGCATTTCGGTCCCCATTGAATCCGACGTGGAATTAACTCGGATTCTATATAATGACGGCAGAAGACATGGGTCCGGATGATTACAAATGATTACAAATGATTACAAATCGAAAAATCCCCAGATGTTGAATTAATCGGACTCGGTTCACCGAATCAACGGAAGTAGAGGCTAAAATTAGTATAGCAGATTATGGGTACTAAATACTAATATAAAATTGCCCCGCCGATCATTACTGAAAATCTTCCTATCTCTCGTGAATTGCGAATTAAATATTTTCATAAAATTATCTTGCATTTTTTGATGAGTATCTATAACATACTAGAATTAGAAAGTCCCAAACCTTAATAATTTAACGTATTATATAATTTGTGCTGGTGTATAATCGATATCGATTTCAGATATTGTTACAAAACAATTATTATTACGAGGGTTGTTGCACAAACAGCGATAACTTACTTTTAACGGAAATGCATCTATAGAAAAAAAAAAAAATATATATATATATATATACATATAAGAATTCTTTTATTCTTTCGGAATTCTTGTCAAAAGTTCATTCAGAATTTCATGAGCGTTCGGCTTATTTTAAATATTTCTTGAACGCTACAAATAAATTATAAAATTTTGAAATAACAAAACAACCAATAAACTACGAACATAAATATTGTTTTTGATATCAGACAACATGTCCTTAAGTCGATCAGCAAGAACTGTCGTTAGTAAAATAGAGATAAAATGTAAAAAATGTAAAATAAGAAAAATAAGAATAACTACAGATGAAAATTATGAGACTTGTCAAGTATGTTATGGAATATTCAAAATTAATTTAAGTGGGAACAAAATCATTGATGAAATTATCAGAAATACACAAGTTAATTTTGTTACAGGTTCAAAAGATTGGATATTGGAATTTATTCCCTATGACCAATTCAAAGATATAGAATTTATTGCTGAAGGAGGATTTAGTAAAATTTATAAAGCTATTTGGGTTGATGGTCCAATTGATTATTTCTCTTTTAAACCTGATACAGATAATATTGTTCGTAAAAATAATTTTTCAGTTGTTCTCAAAAGACTTAATAATTCTAATAACATTACATCCGAAGAACTGAACGAGGTATAGTACATGTAATATTTTAATCTTCAACGTGATGATGATGATAAATTAATATAATTTTTTTTTTTTACTTATTTAGCTTAAAGTATATTATCAGATTTTATCAAATGATATGATTAGTAATGGCATTGGTGAATATTTTGGAATTACTCAAGAACCTATTACTAAAGATATGATGATTATTATGCCACATTATGAATTAGGTGATTTGATGCGTTATTTAAGTAATAACTTTTATAATATTAGTTGGCGGATAAAGCTGGATAGATTATCTTCTATAATACTTGGACTCGTAGATATACATAGAGCAAAAATTATCCACAGAGATTTACATAGTGGAAATATTTTTTTTGATAAAGATTATGCGTACATCGGTGATCTGGGAATAAGTAGATCTGCAACTGAATCAAATAATGATAATGAGAGGTATGGCATCATTCCTTATATGGCGCCAGAGATTTTTCATGGACAAAAATATACTGAAGCTTCAGATATATATAGTTTTGGAATGATTATGTGGGAATTTATGACAGGTAGAAGACCTTTTTTGGATAAAAATCATGATACAGAACTTATAATTAAGATAATTGATGGTTTACGACCGCCAATTGTTACAAATGCACCTAAGGGATATATTGAATTAATGAAGAGATGCTGGCATCCTGATCCAGTAAAAAGACCAATAGCTAATGATATATCTGAGAAAATTGATAAAATGTGGTTAAATGAAGAAGAATTTTCGGAATTAAATCAAACTGAAATTATAGAATCATCAGATATTGGACCTGAAACAATCAAAGGTCCAGGCGCCATTTATAAGAGCAGACCATTAAGTTGCATGATTCAATCTGCAATGTCTTTAAGGAGTTCAAGGAGTCAAACTAATGGTAACAAATTTTATTATATTACTTTTTTGTTAAAAAAAAAAAAAAAATTTTGAATAATTATTTATTTTTAAACAATTCTTAGATCCATTTTATTATTATCAGAAAAATAACTTAATATTTACTGGTAATTATTCAGTTTTTGTTTAATGTTTTATTGTTTATGTTACTTATTATTAATATTTTTTTTAAAGGTAAAAGAAAGTTCGAAGATGATTCAGTTGATGACGATGGTACGATAATCAATATCTGAAAAATTATTTTTTTATTATACTTTTATTATTTAATTCACATTTTTAGTTTTCTAATGATTTAGATCAAAGTATCAAAAGAAGAAAATTTCTTGAAGATGAAAATAGTGGTAAATAAAATTACTTTTTAACGATCAATTTATTTACATAAGGCTTGATTGTTTGCATAACGTACACCACCCCACATATAATAACATATATGTTTAAATGTCCCCTCTAAATTTAAATTAGTTTGTTAATGTTAATGAAGACCACCATCCCCCCTCAAACTTTACAAACAATCAAGTTGAAACGGCCTAATTCTAATTCATCCTTATGATTATGTAGATTACTTTACAAAAGAAATTGAACTTGATATTAATATGAGTTCTAATCAACCTTGTAATAATGGTAAGCAAATATATACTGTATTTATAAATATGGAGTCAACATTATAAAATTTTTACCTAATTTTTGTTTTAAAATTTTAACAATTAGGATACATCACCAAGGAAATTGATTTTGATATCAACGATCTTTAAATTTTTTTTTTTTTTTTACTTTTTTTTCGAATTTTTTACTCATTACGCATTACTGTAGTTAGCGGGATTATTTAATATATTTAATATATTTAATATACAAATAGATTAATTTTATAGAAACTTTAAGATCAACCCTACCATCATAATCGCTGAATAGTTATTTATTATGCTAATATTTTCTTATGGTCTAGTATTTTATTACTACATGTATGATAGTAAAAAATCGGGTTTCATATTTTGATTTAATCCTTTTTAATAAATCAGTATTGTCCATTTTATAGTATTTATTTTTTGATTTATATATTACGAACAGTTATTAGTATACACGTGATACGCTTGTTAGTACAGTGTTAGTGTATATAAAATTATAAATAAGAAATAAAAAAAAACATATTAGAGTTTTAAATATAAAAAAGAAAATTAAATCTTAGAAATCAGAATTTATGGGATATGAGAACTGAAGATTATATTGCGCGTCGTCCATGAAAATGTCATGCGCTCGAGTTAGCTAAAATCAAAAAAAAAATGTAACAAATCACAAATGATAAGGCAGTTTATATATAACGATAATATTTTCATATTTACATATGGGTATAGTAGTACGCCGTTAAGATAAAACTCCGTTTCTTAAAATTATGCCCTTAATGTATATGAATCCAATTCAGCGACGCTATTATACTTTCATATTCTCCAAAATCAGTTACTTCTGATTGGTGTAATTTTTATTTAGCCTTATGTAGTGATTACTCACAACTGTTATTAACGAACATTCATTTTATGCAATTAGATCAATTAATTGATATTTGTAATTGTGGACTCAATTTTTCTTTTGATAATTCTTAAATTTACTAATAGTACTATGTAACAGAACTGTTGGAGCGTCCGAAGCGTTATATTCACATGACCATCTGAAAAAAACATATTACTAAATAATATATCACTAAAAAAAGCAACGGTTTAGCACTTTTAAAAGTCAAAGAGATATTTATTTTCTTCATTTTTATTTATATAAAATTTTTTACATAAAAATCATAAAAGTGTTAGTTTCTTAAAAATAATGTAAACCCGATTTCTTTAAATTTATATTTATTATACTATTATATATTAAACTATTTAAATAAATTATTTACGCGTACCTGATCCTAAATTTCACTGGTTATACACGTGGCGTGACAGACCGGACATTATATAGTCCTACGCTACGCTTCGGACAAAAAAGCAATCGATCCTTATTACATATATTTTTTCTTATTATTTTCTTACTAAATTAAACGATTGATTGTTTAATCTTTTATTGTATTATGCTATTTTTAGTCAAGTAATTACCGTAATAACAATTTATTTGTATTATATAATGCGAAAATAGTTCTAAATATAAACTTTCTCTTGATTTAATACGAACATAATATTGTCATTTTAACAAGATTGCAAATTTAAAGTTTGAATGTGGACTAGGTGATGAATCACATAATACATATACTAATCAAGTTAATATTAAATATGGAAAGGGAGTACCCTAGTCTCCAATGGGTGCATGGGTTAACGTTGAGATTTGGTTCATTCCGGTACTTCGTAAACGTTAACGTTAACGAAAACATACATCAAAGTTTATTTTTCAAATGGTTTCAATTTTAGTAGTGTAAATGAATAAAACTTAATTTTTTAATAAATCCCTTATTAAATAGCTTATAACCTTTTCAATGTAAAAATTAGAAATTCCAGTCCAGGTCCGAAATGGGTTTCACAGGACAATTCCGGTAGTTAGCTTTTCGCTAATGATTTTCTACGGTTGAAATGGAATGGCGTACTGCGGCTATTCAAATATGTAGCATAATTGGATAAGTTCAAAAAAAAATTAATAAAAAATAAAGGTTATTAAATCATTATTTTTTAGTTGGAATTTTCAAAATGGTAAACTGTGCCATTCATTGTCACATTTCCCAAAAAAAAAAAGAAATTTTTTTTTTTTTTTGATTATATAAAATCAATCTTTCATTTATTTGAACAATCTAGAACTTTTCAGGATGATAAATTTTATGGCTAATATCAGTAAAATATAGCAAAAAAATTCCTTTTTTATTAATAAACTCTATAGTTAGACATTTCAAAACTGAAAAATCAAGACAATTTATTGAGCCAGACTTTACAGTACATGCAAAAATTTATAAAAATTATTCTATTTACAGTTTTTTTTTTTGTTACTTGCATTATAAATTTATTGAATTTTATTATAAAAGAATAAACAAAGATGCCTTGCGACTTAAATGCAATTTGTTATATTGATCAACTTAGCGAAAACAGCAACTAAAAAAAATTTAAATAACCAAAAAAAAATAGCAACCATTTGAATAGCCGCAGTATTCTTCAAAAAATTATTGAGGTTTATTTTGATAATTATAGTAATAGATTCACTATACACAAATTACAACTTCGGATATTCGAAATATTCCATTACTACAACATTACGAAAATAAATTATTATTAACTAAACCATTTAAATTTTCTCGATCATCCTAAATGATCATCCAAATTAAAAATATCCGTAGCCATTACGCCATTACGCTATTTCTTAAAATTTCCATTTTAATCAAACCTAAAAATTTCAGGTTTAAATTTAAAAGGTTAGATTATAAATTTTAATCATTAAAACCGTTAGTGCAACGCTCATACTGAGCCCAATCCAATTTCAAAATTAAACAATCTTTTTAAGTTATACAAAATTTTTAAGTACTAAAATTTAAATATGTAAATCCGTAACTTTAATAAATGACGTGAGTTATGTGGCTGCAACAAATTTTGCCAAATATTTAACTTAATCTACTTTATGATACGCAATTATGACATAATTTTGATCGATAATCGAGAATAAATCAGCATGTATCCAAAAAAAGAACGATTTACATGTTCCTTTTTGTGGAGCAGTACGAGTGTACGACTAAAAAATCGATAAATTTAATAATTTTTTTTTTAAAAAAATGAAAAAAAGCTACCCTCTCTTTCTTCCTATAACATGGCATACTCAAAAATATTTTCAGGAGATTTACCTGAAATAACAAATGAAATTATACAATATTTGAAAAAAGATTTAACAACTTTGTATTCATGTATTTTTGTTAATAGATTATGGTGTCGTTTAGCGATTCCATTATTATGGGAAAATCCATTCTCGTTTCCTACCAAAAATTATCGATGTATTGAAATTTATTTATCATATTTAAATGATGATGATAAAACAAAATTTAATGGATATGAAATTATTAATAATTTATTACCTTCCAATACATTATTATTCAATTATCCTAGTTTTATTAAATGTTTAAATTTAGGTACCATTTATATTTCCACTAAAGAATGGGTTAGTACTTTATTGGATGATGATCGTGAGAAATTAGAAGAATTAGTTTATAGATCATTATTTGAAGTATTAATTAAAAATGAAGGAATTTTACATTCTTTTGAAATTGTAATGTTTGCTGGTATTGAATATTTTGATACCATGGAATTAATTTTACAAGATCCAAATCTTACACATAATATTAAAAATTTAACATTTAATATTTATAATATATCATTTCATGATATTATGAATATTATCCCTTTTTTAAAATTTTTATATTCTAATTGTAATTCAATTTCATCAATTATTTTAAATTTTCCTATATATAATATTAATAATCGTTCATTAATTGAAAAATGTTTATCACAAATAATTATTTCACAAAAAAATCTTAAAAAAATCTCATTTGAATCTAATACTATTTTATATAATCCTTTTTTATCATTAAAAGATTTTAATTGTTCAAATACCTTAAATACAATTGTATTTTATTATATTGATTTTAATGATATAATTTGTATTTTAACAGAAGTATTTAATCATTTGAATGTTTTAGAATCTATTCATATTCTTTATTGTCATTCTATCAATTCAGATTTTATTCAACAAATTAATAAGATTATTAAACCTTTTAAATTGAAAACTTTATTTATGAAAGAAATCTCACATTTTAATTCATTACAATTTTTATTAAAAAAATTTGGAAATTATTTAGAAAATTTTGAATTTGGTTCTATGCGAGAAGAATATGAAGTATCAAGAAAAAAATTACTTGGATTAATTATAAATTATTGTACAAATATTAAACGTTTTACTTCTGATAAACCTGATGATAATAATATTTATTTATTAATTGAAAATATTGGTCAAACTATTAATTATATTAATATTGATTTGAATCTTAATTATTCTGATGATTTAGGTTTAATCATATTACAAAATTTAGGTCAAGTTTTACCTACTAAATTAGATTATTTATCTTTATCACTTTCTTTTAATATAAAAGATTTTGAAATATTTTTAAAAAATTCTCAAAATACTTTTATTAAAAAATTATTAATTAGAAATATAATGAAAAATGATGATAAAAGTATTTTATCTTATATAAAGAAATATATTATGATGAAGGAAAGGGTTAAATATTTAGCTTGTTTAGAATTGATTCCTTTTAGTAATAATACGAATAAAGATTTGTATTTTTTAAAAGATGAAGTTAATGAATTTAAATTACATAATATTGTAGTACGAAAATATTTTGATTTATGTATTTTCATAAAAGATATTATTTATAATAAGTAACATTATGTAATAATAAAATTGTATCTTAAAAATGGAATTTGTGTGATGTAATGATGTATGATGTCAGTTTTTATACATTTTTTTATGCATCTTTTCATTGAATCTCACAAAATCAAATAATATATACACGATATGTGAAAAACAATGTAAGATTATTGATCTGACATTATAAATAATAAATACTTGTATATTTTGTATAACAAAGTGTTGTATATTATTACGAAATTATTGATTGTAAGTAAAATTTCATGATCAAAAATTTATTATAATTTTGTACTTTGTAAAATTTATCTTTTTATTAAACTGCAGTGCATCAATAAAAATATTAAAATGGCCTTAAGGTTAGTAAAAATTACTTCATGTATAATTTGAAATTTATTTTATATTAGGAGTAATTTATTGCTTTATTTAATTCATAATATAATATTGATGATTTTACTTTTACTCTGTTCTGAAGATATATTTCAATTATATAATATTTGATTAAATTTGATAAAATATATTTATTGTTCTTAATTCCAATTAACTTATACAATATCTGATATACATATGAATTATTTGCGGAAACAGATGATGAAATCTAATGGCAATACGAAAATCATCTAGCAAATATCCGGGATCAAAAAATCGTAATAAGTACTAATATCTATTGCTATTACATAATGAATTATTATTAAGTTTGATTTGGAAATAAGTATAACAAAATTTATTTTCGTTATATTTTATATTTTAATTAATATGCAATATCACCAATAATAGATAAAAATGTATATTAATATTCACTAATTATTCATTATTTATCAATAATAAAGATATTATCAAATCAATTTAACAATAATATAAACCATGAATAAATAATATTTCTATTTTCAAAGAAAGTAATAATATAAATAAAAGTATATATTCCGATTTCCAATGTAATAAAAACTTATAAGAAAAATTCAAGAACTATTTTCATCATCAACTATCTCTATATTAAATAAATTAAAAATTAATATTACATACATAAAATTATAACAATGTATGATAAATTAAATCAAATACCTCTTGATTGCAATGAGCTAGGAACCTCTAAATCAAGTAATTGTGAATCTTGACAATCTGTTAATGAATTACGTTAGTAACTATTTGTATAATCAATTATTGGTTATCTAAGATGCGAAAGTGTACCTTTATTATCTTCCTCATTTAGATATGAAGTAATGATGGGTGAATTAATGGGTTTAGACAAATTGTTAAATGTAAATAATCTACTAGTATAAATGGCATCAGGATTCTTTTCATAAGTAGTTGAAATATTTGGTATCTCTTTATCAGCTTCTTCAAATATGGCTTTAATTTCTTTTCCTTTATAACCAAATTTTTCTCTTTCTTGATATTTATCATCATGGTAAGACGTACGCCAAAAAAAAAATTTATCATGTAATTTATCTGCTGTTGGTCTTTGATTTGAAATAGCGTTCATGCATCCATAAGCTAATTTTTTATAAATTTCAGGAGTTCCTTTACCAAATTCTGGTCTGAGTCCATTACATATTTCTAATGCTAACATAGCATCATGTTTTCTTTTATGAAAGGGTGGTTTTCCAGATGATAATTCAGCCATAATTACGCCAAAACTATAGATGTCAGAAGATAGTGTATATGGTTCTCCATTCAATACTTCTGGGGCAACATATGGCAATACACCACATATCTTACTATCTGATTTTTGTTTATTTGATGGTCCTGATAATCCAAAATCTGAAATGTAGGAAGTATTGAACTTTAGAATATCATTATAAACCTGTAATATATTTCCACTATGTAAATCCTTATGACAATATCCTAATTTATGTAACTCTTTAAGGTCATATGATAACTTATATAAGAACATAATTTTATCTTTCCATGAAATATTTTTAAAATTTTTTGAATTTAACGATCATCACAAATTCTCTAGTTACTGGATCTTTTGTCATTCCGTAAAATCTTAAAAATATATCCCTCCTTTGCTTACTATAATCCCAATGTATTTGAAGCTATAATAAATTAAAAATAATTTAAACATATATTAATTAACAGAATAAATTACATATTTTAAATATGAATAAAAATATACCTCATTTAAACATTCAACTGATATATCCTGTGAATCATTTAATCTTTTCAAGGCAATTTTCATTGGGCTGGATTCTTTTTTTTTCCAACTTCCATCATCTTGTCTATCATATTTTGCTTGACCATCAATCCATGTTGCAAAATATACTTTAGCAAATCCACCTTCTCCAATTTGTTTTATATCTTTAAATCTATCAAATGGTACCCATTCAAGAAATACTGGATATTTTTTACCATCACCAAAAAATTGATATTTTGCATTATAAATCGTATCTTTGATAAGTTCATCAATATCGTGATTTTCACTGTTCCATCCTTCAATTATGCAACGAGGAACACATTCTTTGCACCATGGTTTATTATCATCTGGGTTATAACAATTTTTATGGTTGATATTTATTAGACTTGAATCATTGTCGGAGATATTTAGTTTATTAAATTTGGATACTAATTGTTTTATTTTTCTATTAATGTAACTCATTTTTATGATTAAAAATTTCGATAGAAAATAAATTCGTAAAAAATTGAGTAATACTTTATTAGAAAGGATAAAAAAGGAATTGTACAAATTATATAACCAAAAATAGAATAGTACGATAGAAATGTTTGTAACACAGAAATTCATTTATCAGGAATTAGATTGGTGTAAAAATTGTAAAGTTGTACAGAAAAAAAAAAAATGCTGCATAAAATGATTGACGGTGTAATGCCTTGAATTACTTAATGAATTTATTAGTTATAAGGCGCAATATTATTTTTAAAGTTAGTGTATAAATTTTAGAAATTTGAATTTAAAATTCTATGACGTTACAAATGTAAACGTCCGAGATGACGTTAAACTATCATCATCGCTTTACTGAAACCCTAAAATTTCAAACAATATCGTTAAGATCATCTTAACGACCCCATTTTGATATTGTAACAGTATCAAAACGATATCAAACTATTTCATTATAATATCATCACTTATCGTTACGATATAAATGTAATATTGTAACGATATTGTTTTGATAAATATCAAAACAAGGTCGTTAAGATGATCTTAATGATATCGAAATTATATCGTAGTGATATCGTTAACGATATCGTTAAGATATTATTCAATATCATTTTGATATAGTATAGTAGCTATATTGTAACGATATCATAATGATATCAAAATGATATTATATTGATATTGAAATGATATGTTTAAATTACGAGATTTCTGTAAAGTAAGAAAACATATGATGCAATTAAACTAAACATTAGAATATGTATTTTAAGAAAGAGGTTTCACAAATGAGAGAAATATTCGAAATTTTAAAAACATTAAAAATGGGATGTGTCAAAGTGTCCGGTTCAATGGAATATGAAATTTTGAGAATGAAAATTTTGGGATTTTTGACTTAAAAATGAGAGCCGGTTAAAA
This sequence comes from Oehlia diaphana, assembly GCA_003833135.1. Classification (NCBI taxonomy): domain Eukaryota; kingdom Fungi; phylum Glomeromycota; class Glomeromycetes; order Glomerales; family Glomeraceae; genus Oehlia; species Oehlia diaphana. The sequence continues at coordinate 57,575 of QZLH01000520.1, forward strand.
TGTTTATTCAAGGGAGATATTTTTAGGAAATGTTATAAAAAGGGGTAAATTTTGAGCATCCAAAAGAAGGTTAAAAAAAAAATCTGGGAATTTATTTTATTTTAGTTATTTTTAGAATTGTTAAACCAAGCATATTTGTATTCATTTTATTAAGCCTAAGATGGCAACGTGATTTATCACGGGCTTGGGTCTTACAACGGTATATTTACAGGATAAGTCAAAGTTTAAGTTTTTAAGCTAGAGTACTAAGACATTATGAAATGTTTTGCCTTACGGTATATCACATTTATGTTTTTAACAAATAGCAGATAAATATTAAACCATTTATAATCTTCTTTCTCACTTGATTGTACTTTGTACCCGTTCATTAATTGTATCTATTGTTTATTGCAAAATATTAATCTATTGAATGGATTGACTTGAGCTGTTTCGAACCGGTTTGGTTCCACAATAGGCTCTTGGTCAAAATTGGTAAGTTAGTAAAATTAACAGTAAAGTAACGGGTAGGTTACTAACAAAAATTTAAGACATAGTAAGTTACCAAAAAAGAAACTATTATCATTAATATCAAATAAAGAAAAAAAAAACATCTTTATTATATTCTTTACTATCATTTTGATTAATATTTTCAATTCTAATTTTTTTAAATTTAATTTAATTTTATTAATCTCATCTATTAAATTCAGTTTTTAAATATCAAATAATTTTAGTATTTTCATTGTATATTTATGATAATGTTAACTGTTAGACATTTAAAAATGAGTTACGTGATTTTAGGTGATAACAAGAGATCTGCATGCCGGAATTATTTCTTGTCTTTATCAGTAGTGCTATCCGAAGGGTGAGGTCCTGGCGTCGGGATGAATATTTAGTTTTAAATACCAGATAGTTCCCTTTGTTTCTTCATGTAACATTTAGCTATAATTGTCTTAGACGATATTAATCACTCCTTAGAATAAAATAAATAAATAAATAAATATTCTTGTTGCCTTTTATATTGAAGCAGTACGACCAACGTTACCTAAAATTGATAAATTTTATCCCATTTTGAAATGGAAGTCACGGCGTCACTCACGGCTAAAAAATATGATTTACTCGAAAAAACATATGAAATATATACAGTATTTAGAAAACATTGTATTCGTGTATTTTAGTTAATAGATTATGGTTGTTATTCAAAGATTTAAAACGCTAAAATTATCGTTGTATTTAAATTTATTTATCCTATTTAAATGAAGATGGTAAAGTGCACATGGAATTAATAAATAATTTACTATCTTTTTGTCTTTAAATACATTATTTAATTATCCTAATTATATAGAATCAATTGATGTATCTTTTTTTTTACGATAAAATAAATGTGCAATAAATAAATATGTTTAATTGCCGTTAATGAAAATACTCGGTTAAATAATAAATTTAATTGGTTCTTCGTTTTAATGGTATAATTTAATTATACGACGTATAATTCGGGGATTAAAATAAATCTTATGTAATTATTATCAAAATAAAAATATGACGCAGCGCAAATCATTTGATTGGAACAAATTTTGTACTACGAAAAATCGTACAAATATAAATTTAGATCGAAACAAATCGGAATATATTTAATACTGCTCTTATTAATCAACAATATAAGAATAGTAATAAGATATCGTTGGAAATTCAAATCAGGTAAATTATAAATTTTAAGCTAGGTTAGAAAACTATTCTATAATTTTTTTGCGAACAAAGGTTCTAGCAACGCTGCTTCCAATAATTAAAATTAATAACCCAGTTTTATATGAACCATTTCTCAAATTAGAAGAGAATGAGTTTATCACGCCCAGCAAAAAAAATCTGTTAAGTAATTCTCCGAAATAAACTATTTAAACGCTTTGAAGGTGCTTTTTGAAAATTTAAAAAATGAGTTTTCGGCTCAATCTTAAATAAATTCATTAGAAGCTCTAGTTGACACCAGTCACCAGTTCCTTTAATTATTATTCATAAAGAGAGCATAACTACTAGATTAGTTACATTTAAGAAATTTAGTGATAGTCTTAGAACGAATATATTTTTCACCGATAGTACATTGTAAATTTTGCTAAAAAATTATAAATTTTATCTCGAAGTCCTTTACTGAGATTTATCGTGAAACAACACAACAGGTTATTGAAATAGGACTTGAAAATAACTTTAGGTCAAATTTTAATCAATTTAATCAACAAAACAATAATCAGCATGAACAAATCATAATTAAAAGGCGTAACTATAATATTGATTTTTCATTAATCCATTTAAGAGATACATTTCATAGTCTACGAATTAGTTTCAAGAAACGATACGAAACTTTCTTAATGCTGCATTAAATATTACACCGGGACTTAATCAATGGCAGGAATTGCGTTTACAAATGATAATTGTTCGATTTTATCATTGCTTACTCAAGTAAGTCGAAGTTTAAGTTTTAAATGTCCAGTAGCATCTTACTAAATAGATGGGAGAATTATGTTAATAATTCAAAATAATATTTTTATCTTGTCTAAACTCTGAAGGTTCTGAAAAGACTATTAGTAAAAAATTTAGGGAATTGATATTAATGGAGTATATGGAATATATCTTAGAGCAACGGATAAACTTATTTTGGATTCTCAAACAAAATTTAAAGAAAATCGTTAAGTAGATTTTTTAGATGATCTTGCTAGAAACTAACCCATCGCATTATGATACCACATACTTTGTGTTTGAAGTATTAGACCTTGCACAAAATCTTATCCAAAGATCTACTCATATGGTTCTTTGTTACTATTTGACTATTGAGTCACTTAATAAAGCACTAAATAGTTTGTCATAATTGTCAGAAAAAATTGAGAATAATGATGTCAGATGTTTATTATCACAATGTTCTATTTGCAAAAATCTATTATATAAAATTTTTTGAATCTGGACATATTTTACTTTATGATAGTGATGATTCAGAAATCAATCAGATATTGTATTAATGAAAAATAAGAAATTTATGAATAGTACAATTATTAAATTAAATTCTAATATATCATTATTATTTCCAAGAATTAAAAAATAACATCCAACATATCAAATATATTATAAAAGAACTAAATGAAATCATTATGAAAAAGCTGAATCTCTATGTAAAGGATCTTTAACTTTAAGAAAATTTTAAAGATGCATTTTTAGCTTATATTTATAGATGACTTGATAAATAATATTTAAATTCTGTAAATAATAACGATGATTTTAATGATTTTATCGAATTTTGGAATTGTTAACGAATTTAGTAAACACATGTATAAAGGTAAGAAAATATTTATATTTTTTATTTAAAGTTATTTAAAATTATTACTATATTTAATTGAACTTATTTATTTTAGAATATAAAACTTATTTTATTTCGATCCCTATAAATTAAGTAAGATATACAGGTATAGTTTTATATTATTTATATTTTTTATGTTAATTATTTTGAATATAATTGTAGCAAAAATTTGAGTTAATTTGCTTCGTTAATAATAACAAATATACGTAAGTTATGTTGATATACTAATATTAATATTTTATTGATACTGTATCTCTAAAAAAGAATTTTGAACATATTAGAAAACCATATGTTTCTAAAAATATATTGCGTTGTAGTAAAGATATATATGAATTTCTAAATGCTTCTTGTAAGAAATTTGTGTTATACTTACAATGTATGATGATAATAAACATGTTTACAATATTTCTGTCCATATAATCTGTGGAAGTTCCATTATGTTATATTTAACAAGTTTTTAGTAAAAATATAAAAATTATGTAACGTAACTTATAATTAAATAATTATTCATGTGGAACTTTAAGAATTTCTCTTTTTTAAAAGAGAAAAAAAAAGAAGAAAAAAAAAAAGAATATTCTTTATGATACTAACTACACCGCGTTACGAAACTACTATATAATTTACGATGGGTGGGCAAAGTTTACGTAATTAGATAATTTAGGCGATCATTCAAAAAAGGAATGTTGGGAGAACCGTAATAACTTATTCGGATCAGATCAGTCGTAGAAATGATTCCATAGAATTCTGCAGTCATGTGCAATAGTATAAAATTGGAAGCTTTCAATCTTTCCAAAGGTGCTTCCAATCTTCCAAGAGCACATCACTAGAATTCTGTAATAAAAAAATTTTTTCGTGGGTCGGTATGTAATGTGGTAAATTCTATGAAGAAATTATAAATTAATTTTTTCCATACATTAAAATTTCTTGGTGTGACAAATAAAATTATTAATAACTAAAAAAAACTTCAATCTTTAATATCTACAAAACTCTTGTTTGTAATTTTATCAAAAAAGTTTTGTTAACACTTAACAATTAATGGTCATGATATGAAACACCTATGCAATAACAAAATGTTCTTTAGCTTAGAAAATTTTTATAAGGCAATCCATAAACGTAATATCCCATCGCTATCGAATAAATCTAAATTCGTAACGTAGGACAAAATTACGTTTGTTACACTTTATATAAATACACATTATTTTTTTTTCCAGAACGTTTCGCCAGCCCACTCCGTAACATGTGGCGCAGTATTGAAATAAATGATGATCAAGTAATGTAAATCATTTTCTAATTTGAAACTCATGAACCCGCTCATGGTGATGAACAATAATATGAACTATCAGGCGAGCAATAGGTGAGCATGGATTGGCAAAATGTTACACCGTGCCTGATATTTTACTATTCATGCTTTGATGTTCATCTGTCCGTTCTTGATATTTTATCTGTCCATGCTTGATATTCACCTGTCATGTGTTTAATATTTTTATCTATCCATCATGCTTGATGTTTATCTAACACATGTTATCTGATGTTTTATCTGTTCATGCCTGATGTTTTTACAGGCGGACTAAATGTCAAGCACAAACACATAAATATCAGTTAAAATATCAATCACATGACAGGAAAACATCAAACATGGATAGATGAACATCAAGCATGAATAGGTAAAATATCAGACACAATGTGACATTTTGTCTATCCATATCTGATAGTTTAATCCAACTCGGCTTGCCATATTAATGATGATGGAAATCACTATGTAATGTTAAAGGATAATGAAACATTAGAAGTTTAATAACCTTAAAATAAGTACCTTTAAAATAGTTATATAAGGAGTAACTTTTTGGAGAAGTTTTAAAAAATGGGAGATGTTAATTAATCTTTATTCTTAAAATTATTTTCACAATGTAATAATTTAACCCAATAAATATTATATTTATAACACAAAATTCGTGTCTTATATTTTTATGTAATAATAAACCAAGCAACGTAATTATTTAATAAATTTCTTATTCTTATCTGATTAAATTCAAAAGTCACTTGTCATGGAAAAGGTGACAGCTTTTCTCGCACGGCAACACCCTTTTGGAACATATATTTGAATTATTTTTTCTTACATTTTTAATCACGTTATCAAAAATGGTTTGATTTATTATATTGAGACTTTTACCCTTTTGTTATTTCAATTTTTTTCGTTTAATGTAAATTATTGAAATACAGCTCGCCTATGCAATAACATAATATTTTTTAAGCTTAATAAGATGATCCATTCGATTAAATCTAAATTTGTAGTGTAGCGATAAAGTCGTTATGCTACAAATGATTTAATTTTTTGCTATAGATTCGTCTAAATACTATATAAATTAACAGATTTATAATTATTATTGATGCGTTCACCTCAATAAATTTGTATCATCATTCGTGTTCATCCCAATAAATTATTTTATCATTAATCACTTTTGCATCTTTAACTTTATTATTGATACGTTCATCCCAATAAGCTATATTATCATTAATCACTTTTATATCTTTTTCACTAACTTTGTCCACTAACATCCTCTGTTACAAAATTCTTATCGTTGTCTGTTAAGAATAAATTATCATTAGTTCTATAATGTCTTGCTTTATTTATTGGCTTGTTATCGGGATCAAAAAAAGCTTTTAATAAATCTTCATATATTCCTTTGGTAAAAGTTATCTGAAAGGTAATACTTTATCATAAATTCTTTAAAAGTTAAATTATAAAATTTAATAAATGGGATACTATGTTGTTGTAAAGTATTTTTTAAAAGTTTTGAAATCATCTTTTTTAATTGTTTGTAAAATTAAAGGAAAGATCTGAATTTTGAGTGATTCCCTATTTATAATCACTTGATCCCAAATTTGAACTTCGCTCATTTGAAGATTGATCATTTTGAATAAAAATTTTTTCTGGAATTGAAGAAAAAATTGATGGTTTAAATATCTTAATCTGTGTCTTTTGATATTAAATCAATACAATATTTTTTGTAGTTCCAAGAAAGAATTGTTTTCAAAATTTATTTGATATATAAAATTCAATCTAATTTGTTTTGTTTTCAATTAAAAAGGATTGTAAATAAGCGACCAATTCATGAAGACTTAATTCACTTGCAGCACCTAAAATTTTTAATGATATCTAAAACATAACACTCTTTTAAAGAAACATTACTTCCATAAATATACCTATAAAAAATTATGAATATATTTCTACTTTCTGAAAAAAAAAGGTAAAAAAAATAATGCTGTATCAATATATTTATTTTATATTAGTATACTTTGGTGAAATATTTAGTAATTTAACGTGCGCACAAGGTTTCATCATTTTCCTTTTTTATTAGTTGATAAAATTCTTTTCAAATAAGGGGAACGATAATATAAAATAACGACATGTGTACGAAATATTTTTACGTAAGGGTCTTTACCAACTTCAATAATAATATCGTAAAATTCTTCATAACATCAAGCAAATTTTGAGCTAATTTTGACAAAAATTTTCAACAATTATAATTGAATTTTAAAAAATATTAAATGAAAGAAAAATGAAAAACAATGTCTGTAGTATTACACAACTCGCCGACTAATCGCGTGATCGAAATAATCACGCGACATTGACTAAGGGAGATTTAATAGTTAATGTTTTTTCTATAATCTCTAGTTGTTGGACCATGTATAGAATACATACTACAACAATAGAAGATTTGAAATCAAGAAAATTATATGGTTCATTTGATTTTTCCGAATTATAAAATTATGATAGGAACAACCTTATTTTACTTATTATTTATGGTTTTATTTAACAATAAATAAATAACCACTGGTAATGAATGGTTTTTATGTATAAACCAACTTACAAATCAAAATTCTTTTCTACGAATTCAACCTATGTAAGATAGAAACCTGTCAATAATCAAGGCGTATTTTATAAAAATAAAAGTTAACCGAATCTATAAAAAGCCGGTTAATGAACAGTTTACTAAAAGTCATAATTCAATTATCCCTTAAACTGTAAGCAATTGCGGGCAAATTTGCCCGCAATTTTACCAAATTTTAGCTCTCATCTAATTTTATGAAAAATAAAGCAATTTTAATAAAAATTTTTTCCAAAATAGGTTAAATTATATATTGTGCAGAAATTGTTATCATTTATTAATTATATATTAGAAAATTGAAAATTACCCATTGGTCAAAAGTTGTATTTAAAGATAATCACAAAAATTTAAAAATCTTTGCACTTAACTTTGGCGATTTCATTGATAATTAATTGTAGCTATATAAAAGCTTAATAG
>QZLH01000520.1:66072-80995 GCA_003833135.1 Oehlia diaphana
ATCAATTTGGCTGCAAAATTATGTGACGATCTGGGCAAAATTAAAGAATTTTTTATAGGGTCATTTATCCTAATTTAGAAATTGCGGGCAAATTTGCCCGCAATACAGTTTAAGGGATAAGCTCTTTTACACTTGGAACTATTTAAATTAAAAATAATAATAAAAAACGACAGTCAATTATATAAACCTAAAAATATTTTGTTATTTATCTAATTAGCTGAAAAAGTTTATTATTACGTTAGGTTGTTTCCTTAGAACTAAACTTTTTTTTAAATTTTGAAACTTAGGTTCAGTACGTACGTAATATTTATGTAGCACATGTTTGGGCCTGATTTACAAATACAAGTTGCTTATTCGACTATTTCTTTTTCCTTTCAATTTAAAATTTAAAATCTAATATCGAGATTTTTATGGGTTTGCAGTTTGCGGTTAATAATAAATGGATAATATCCTAAAACAAAAGGAAATTTTGCACAATTAATGTTTATTTTTTAAGATATCAACCAGATTCATATTTCACTAGTAGATAACACGGCAAAAAGCTTTGTTAATTTTAATGTGAAACTTTAGAATATTACAATTGAATTCGGAAAGTGGTTTAGTATGCACAAAAGGAATTATCAAAAAGGATTAGTTTATAAATTATTACATATCAAGTCACTATTGGTAATTTTAAACAATATGCTTTAATTTGCTAATTGATCATGTGCTTAAATCAACAATTTATGTAGTAAATTTGGGCCCGCACTGTAGTAATTTCGGCCAGAATCAGGGATAATCGATCAAATAAGTGAATCAATGACGGTTGTGCTCGACCAAATTCACATCTAACAATTTTCAAAAATTTTAAAGACTTTTCAATTTGTTGAACGCTGAATGTAGCTTTAGTCAAATACTCAATTTGTTTGTAAAGAAATTTCAAGGACAACACGAAAGAAACGAAACTATAAAAAAAGAAGTGGTCCTAGACTCCTAGTATTATTTAAGAAACATACTAATTATTTTTACGATAGAAGGCAGATACATAGGCTAACCTCCTCCAAGACTCCTTAGTGTCCTTGCCACTAGTTTCTCCGTTATTAATCCTCTACTAATTAAAAAAAAAAATTAAACCAAGATAAAAAATAGAAAAATAATAAAACGTAAAAAGTACAGATAAAAAACACGTAATAAATACAAATTAAAAAAATGTGAATTCAATCAGTATATTAAAAAATATTAATATAAAGCAAAAAAAAAAAAAACTGAAATTTATTTTTTTCTAACTAATAAATTCAAAATAAAAACTTTTATCCGGTAACACGTGATTTTTATAATTAAAATGGTTATAATAAATCGTGTATCAGGCAATATTCAAATCACGGGATACCAGATAAATCACTTATTCGGCACTTCGAACCGAATAACTATTAAAATTATATTAATAGAAATTATTTTTTACTAATTCTTGCGTAATATTTTAAAATTATTAAATATTAATAAATATTAATAAAAAATATTGGTTATTACATCATAATTATATAATGGTGTAGTTAGCCGAAAAATTCAGCCGATGGCGCAGTAAATTTTCGGCTAAGCCGAGTTCATTCAACTACTACTATTTACGGCTAGCCGAAAATTTACTTCGAATTTTTCGGCTAACTACAACATTATTCAAAATTATTATATCTAACAAAAAAAGTAATAAAAAAAGATAATAAGTTCCAGGATAATGACTGTCGACATAATAAATTGTGAATGTTGGGAATTTCTAAATATGGGAAACTTTGCCTACGATAAATGTGTATAGAAACCATATGTTAATGCTTTATAAAATTTATGGTTAAGAATGTAAGTTTAATTATTTAAGATTTTTATTTTATTTAATTTTATATTAATATTAATTAATTACAGTATAGGATTATAAACAAAAAGAGAAAATGTATCGAAACTTGAAGGGTTAAATATCACAAACATTTTCTTGTTATTCTCAAAAGTAGTGTTCGGACAATGACTTGAAATCATAAATGATTTAAACGACCCTCATTTTAGATTAATGTTGGCCAGCATTATAATTCTGGCCTACATTATACTTTAATTTTGTTATTTTCGTTATTCGATTAAAATCACGTGATAAGATGTCAACAAATCAAAATCAAATAACTAAGATGACATAAATGACAAATGATTATGAAGTACGACACGTCAACACGTAGTGATCACTATAATCATGAATGATGACTCATGTCACCCAAAAAGTTTTTCGCTCACTTACACTTCCTCTCGTTCTTCTTCTCTCTTACTCTTCCGTTCCCTCTCTTCTTCTGCTGTTCTTTCCGTCTGTTTTCACGCTTTTTTCCGTTCCCTATCTCACTTCCTCTCTTTGTTCCTATTTTTCCTTTTTCCTCCTTCTTTTCCTTCCTTTCTTTCTTTTCCATCTTCTTTCGCTCTTCTCACTCTTTATACTTTTCTCTTTGTTCTTTCCCCATTCTTTTGTCTCCTCCTTCCTCCTCTCTTTCCTTCACTTTCTTCTTTTTCTATTCAGCCTCGTTCATGTCCATCTTATTATACACTTTTTTTCGTCTCCAAGCTTAATTATCTAAACAAATTATGTTAAGTGAGCATTCAAGTAAGAAGGGTATTTTTTTGGAGCAGCATGATGTTATGCATGGGCGGAGCAAAGCATGCTTACTTTGTAAGCCTGTGGGTACCAGCTTCGCTCAGTCTCACAGTAGAGCTGGTTGGGAATATTTTGGAGCGGTATAGTACTATGCGATAAACGCTTACTTTTAATAAGCTCATGGTACCAGCCTTTGCTGCGGCATGGTGCTATGCGTGATTTTCACGGGCGGAGCATAGTGCGCTTTCTTAGGAAGTCCCTTTGTGGCAGGGCCGGAGTACTTTATCATAAAATGTGACGTTATTCTTTTTTACAAATTATCTTTTTGCTATTTATATGATTTATAAGTTTATGGTCTAGAGAATATAGCCAAAACTTTATCTAAGAATGGAAATTAATAAAATTTTAAAACATGTAGTGAGCTGTTTATAATGTTAGTCACATTATTTGTTTTATGATCGAATTTAACCTGCCGCTAATAATTATTTTATTCAATTTTTTTTTTTCATGGAGCGTTTCTAGGTGTATCTGTGGAGAAAAAATATATATGTTTATTAATTTATCATCACAATCAATTTTCAGTTCATTTAAAAAAAATTATTAAGTATTTGTGACAGAAAATGATCTTTAATATGGAATAAATCCGATTGATTTAAATTTTCAATCAAAGCAAAAAAATGGAACAATAATTAATAAGAAAATAATATGTTATATCTTTATTAATTTTTACAAATAAAATAAATGTATAAATGTATCCTTATTTTTTTATGAAATAATTTACAGCGCAGTAATCGTCATGGGATTTAGATTCAACAAAAGCAGTATAATGAATAGAAATTGATGACCTTAATAACCGTAGAATTTCAAAAATTTAGATTTATTAACGATTTATTTATTTTTAGCATGACATATTGGACTTATAAATTACAAATCGTGAACATTAACCAGAATAATTTCAGAAGAATCACGCGAACTACGTCATTGCTTTATTTCTATTTCTATCAAAGAAAAAAAAATAAAAACTAATACAATAAGTAAAGACAAACAAATGAATTAAATAAACATATCGTAATTGTAAAGATGTGAATACAAATAATAAAATAAAAATTATAAATCAAATGAACAACATTTAATTTTGTTATTTTTTAAAGCAACTACAACTGCAATCACAAATTTCTTTGCAAGAACTTCCATTACAAGAATCACAGCAGCAAGCATTTCTGCCGAAACATGAGGCCTCTAATAATTATTTTATATGAGAATAATTAGTATCAAAAAAAAGAAATATTTTTTTAAACTTTTATAATAATAAATAATTAAAGATATTTACTGCAACCAGCATCGCCAAAACTGCATGAGATACGTTTTTGTAAATCGATACTTGGTATAGCGTTAACGATTGAAATGATGGTAAAGAGGAATAAGAAAAAGCTGACTTTTGAGAATTGCATGTTTAAATTTTTTTGTTGAGTTTAAATTAAAGGTTTGATTTGTAGATTGTATTTGTAATTTGTTGTTTTTTTTTTTTTATTTCTGTCGATTTTGGTTTTTTATTTTTTGATCAAAATTTTATGGATATAGAGCTTGTATTTATAACTACTGAATCCTATCATTTTTTGTTTCGACAATTTTGGAAAATTTTGATTAATCAAAATAAAGTTTTTCCACTTCATTTTTCTTTGACAATTTTAGATAAGTTCACGGAGAAGTGTTTGATATCAGTAGAATGTAAAGAAATTTTTCTTCGACAAAATCGACATGAAAATAATAATTCAAGGAAAAATTTGATTGTTTTTTTTATGAAACATCAAACATCTTTTTATTACAAATTAAGGAGAAGTTTGATATTTTGTTTGAGGATTGTAAGCAATAACATCTTTTCATCTTTTTGAGGATAGTAAGCTATAACATTAAGGATAGTAATCAATAGCATCTTTCCATCTTTTGACAAGTTTAACAAAAACAATCAATTGCAAGATAATAAAACTTGTAATATTATCTAGAAAATGCCATTCTTTTCATTTATTTGTTAAACAATTAATATAATTAAATTATGTTTAAGACCTTACCCCGAATTTTTTTTTGACCGGGTACCAAAAATTCAAAATTTTGGCCAGTGTTAATTTTGTTCCAGCCAAATTTAATTTTGGCTGTGGGAATAAATGAATAATCTAATAACTTTAATGATCTAAACAATAAAATAAATCTAAAACGAAAATTCTAAAACGGATTAGTAATTTATTTTTTTAATCTTTATGTTTCAAAGTAGTAAAATTGACAAAATAAAAAAATGTTATGAAGAAAGAATTAACAAAATTGGTCATTTTTTCTAAAAAAAAATAATGACAATTTGCCTTTATGGTCGAAACAATAAAATAGATTTAAACAAATTGGTCAAAGAAGGTGGCCCCATACTAACAGTTTTAAATTATTTCACTTTTGGTTTAGATTATCGCACAAATTAGGAATAGATTGGAATCCTATTATTAAAGGTCGATTAATCAATCATTTTCTCAAATTTTTCGAAATTTTATAATTATAAATAATTAATTCTTAGTTATTCCCAGCAGATTTATACAGAATAATATCCCAAGCATGATTTTTTTCAAAGTAGATTTAAGCTAAAAATGTTCGATTTTCATGATTTTACGCAAATGGTCGATCATTTCAAATCTGATGCGTAAAATAACGTCATATGATGGAAACAACGTGACTTGGTTCACGTGATCATAAAAAAGCACTGTGAATTTTTGTTCATTTTTACTTTTAAGTCCGGTATGTTCGACGAATTTTCTTCTTGATCAGGCTTGAGTACTATTCTCTTTCGCAAAAGTATCATTATCGACATTCGTATTGGTAATATTAATAATTTTTGAGTAAGTGACGTTGTTCGTCAGATTCTTTTGTCCCGCAGGAGATTATTGGTGACTTTATAAGTTCTACAGTAATCATTTTTCCGGGATGATTTTAATTTTATGTGTTGGTACCTGAAGTGGCTATAAAAATTCCTTCTGGTCATTTAACACGGAGGTTGGATATACGCACAAATCGTTCCTTGAGACATGTTTAATGGACTACTATATCATAGTACAATGATAGTAACGGTTCGTTGAGATCTCAGAGGTGATCTGGTTTAGTAGATCAAGCTGGAAACCTCTCAGAAATATTTGTCAAAGTTTCACAGTCCATAATGTTAAATTATTGAGGCTTATTTCCTTTCTCATTTCACCTAAATATTAGAGTTGTAAATTCAACATATCGAAATGATGCATAAAAAACACATAGTAATTATACAAATCCTAACGACAGGATATAAAAACAAGATAATTAATTAAGCAAACATTAAACTTTCTAGATTTTATTTCATGGCTACAATCATAGATTAGACAATCTTGACGATTAGGCATTTCGTATTCCCAAATTTCCATCATATATAATGATTACTATTTATGTTTTATTATTAAAAGATAGCGCAAAGTTCATATAAAAATTACATAAACGAGAAAGAATCTGTAGTACTAGAGTGACATTATAGGGAAATTCAACCAATTCTTTAACAATTCTACAATTGTCTTATAACCTTTTCACGCTCTTAAACAACGTAAGATACATTCTCAGTTTTCTCCGAAACCCTTTTAGTAAATTATAAAGTGGTAAAAGCGTTAATATCTTTCCAGAAATAAAAAATACTAAGGAATTGTCATAATTATCCTATACCTTGATAACGTATTATTTTAATCATTTAATGTTTCAACCATGGCCAAATAAACGTGAACTTTGGAGCCAAGACCATATATATAACATCTCTTTCAAAATTCCGTTCACTGAGTTCCCTAGCAAAGTCCGCAAGAACTGTTATCCGTTTTAATTATATTAAAGACATAAAATTTGAAAAAGTTATCCGTAATAAATTTTTTATTTCATCGACTAAAATGGACATCGTAATTACTTTAGGACTAATATAATAATAATTTTAATTTACTAATCATTTTTGTATATAGACGAAAAAGTGGAGACGTAAACAGTTTAGACTACTTCCTGTATAAATAATGTTGAATTGTGCAATGTATGGTTGTCTGCTCCCGTTTACTGTTAGGTTGGACAATTTGATCAGATAGCTTGATCGGCAAGTGCCGTATTGTGATGAACAATTTGATCGAACAATTTGATCGGCACATTCCGTCCATGATGATTACTAATGGTTAAAAAAATTTAACCGCCATTATTATACACTTATATTAGTTTAACTCAACTCACTAACCTGGTACAAAGCAATGGGCTGCCACTAGTATTTATATAAATTCAATTTAGATTCGATTAATCGAAATCAAAAATCGAATCGTCAAATCGAATCTTTAATCAATTCTCAAGATTCGATTTTCGATTGAATCTATTCCAATCCCTAGTCCGGTCACCATCCTATTTAAAGTTTACGAAGGATCCATCTGTTCTAGTGGTGGTATTCTACTTTAGCTGTGATAGTTTTAAATATTGTATGCTTTTATAGTATAGTCTATTTTGCGTAATTTCTAATGTACTCCTTATATTAAAAAATCATTGTTTAAAATTGAATGTTAAAAATTTTATCAAATAGCTTTAAAAAATTAGATATATCAAATTACTTATTTAGCGACGAAATCAATTTGATAAAATAATAAAGTGAACAAATCGATTTAATGACTTATGTAATATGTAATTACTATTTGTTGCTGACTTAGCCAAGTCTCTTTAAAAAACTTGTTGTCACCTGATCACCACGTTGAGGTGCAGCAACATTGATCAGGGGGAAGGAGAAAGCGAGAGGAAGAGGGAAGACGAAGGGGAAAAGGAAAACGAAGGGTAAATGGAAAAATGAAAGGGAAATGGAAATGAAGGGGAAAGGAAAACTAAGGGAAAGGGGAAACGAAAATGGGAAGGAGAAAACGAAGAGGAAAGAGAAAAATGAAGGGAACGAAGGGGAAATGGAAACGAAGGGGAAAGGGGAAAACGAAGGGGAAGGGGAAACGAAAGGGAAAGGGGAACGAAGAGGAAAGGGAAACGAAAACGAAGGGGAAGGGGAAACAAAGGGGAAAGAGAAAAACGAAGGGGAAGAGGAAAACGAAGGGAAAGGGAAAACGAAGGGGAAAGGGAAACGAAGGGGAAAACGAAAACTTAATGAAAGGGAAATGGAAAACGAGAGAGGAAATACACAAACATACACACCACCCACACACAAACCACACACAAACCACACACACAAACCTACAACCCACATACCTAAAGGGAAACGTAAAGAAAAGGGCCTAAGAATAAAGAGAAGACCTAAACAGACCTAAAAAAAAGAAGACAAAAAAGAGAGAAAACAGATCTAAAAAAAAGATAAAAAAAAAGGATAAAAAAACCATATTACTTAAATTATAAAACTGTTACATGTCATAAGGAGTAATTTTTTTCACGTAACTTTTATTCATATGACAGATATGTCATACAATATCAAGATCAATACTTTTGCATCAGTGTTACAAATAAAAGGAGATATAATCAAAAAAGGAAAAGCAAGGGTGAATAAAGATGACGTATGTGGATAGAAGGAAGGAATATTACATGGGTTAACTATCAAATCAGTGCATAACAAGCTCCCGAACAATGACAATAAAAAATGACATCATCAGATTTATCTCAACATTGAAGACAAAGAGACTTATACCATACTGGTATATAAATTGAAAACTAGGAAACAAATTTTATTTTAATTACATATATAATCTAATAACTTTATTGTATGCTGCTACATTAAATTATTTTAATATAAATACAAATTAGAAAATCTTTTTACTTCAAATCACCGGGGGTGATCATCAGGATTATCGATTTTTACTGGCACTATATTTTTTTAATGCTGGTCTATCGTCATAATTTCAGTCACCGGTGATCATCACCCCGGCTATAGTTAGAAATTCTAGAAAATCATCAGAAGAGATATACTGAAATTTTATTGATTAACAATAATATTATTGATCAATAATTTATAAATGTACTTTGAATATTTTTCTATGTATAATTTGCCTAATATAATTGTGGTTTATTTTAATAGTAAAATGTTTTTTATCGAAGAGCATAATTGGCTACTGTATATAATGAACAGAGTGATTCACTTTAAACAGCATTCCAATAGGTATATAGAAACTTGTAAGAATTGGAGGTATCAATCATCTTTGACTTATATGGTACTTTAACAATTGGCGATGAAGTTGTAATTTTTGAATTTATTAGTTTAATTATATGATTATATGCATAAAGCCTAAAAGAGAAGAAAAAAAACTAGATACTTATGATCCGGATCCAGGGGAACTCTTTCTTGTTGATCTCTGGACCAAATTTTCCCAGAAAAATAATGACAAAATATATAGAAAAATTCATATAAACTATATACAAAATGAATATTCTATCACCAAAAGAGTTTGTAAATACCTTTTACAAAGATATATTTCAACTCCTATCCAAAAAGTTTTCAAGGATAGGAACAAAAAAACCAAGAAACTTCAGGGAAGAAGTGCTACGAGTCTATAGACAAACAGACAGGAGTATAAAAGTCTTTGAAGATATAGCGCATAGCACTTGCTTACCTTTAGAGGAAATATTGCTTTTACTAGAGAGCAGCGTCGAAGTTGCTTACAAAATATACATGGACAATTCAAAGCTTCAAGGCAAGAAAGAGGAGATACTGCAGAAAAGACTGAACGAAGAGCACACATGGTCACGTGAAATGAGTCATACCCTATCAAAACAGGCAGAAGCGATAAAAAACAAGGAATGAATAATATCTAACCAAAATTGCACCATCGACCAGATAAGGAAAAATAAGGAGGAAACTGGAAACAAAAAGGAGAACATGCCTAAAATAACAAAAAAAGGTAGTCACTCTCAAAAAAAGAAAAGATCAGAGCCGATCTTGGAGATTCTGATATTGATTGAAGATCAAGATGATAAAGAAAAAGAGAAATCACGTGACATATTTTTTTACGATATACTGAAGTACTGGACAGAAGAAGATATTAGGACCAATTTGGCCAAGATAGGAAAAGTTTTTAGGATTCAAGTGAAACAACAATACAAATACAATTCCGTCAGAGCACAAATACTGTTGAACGAAAATTTTGAGAATAAATTCAACATCGGCACTTTCAGAATTTGTATTAGCAAAAATTTTATAAGATGGTACGATGCCAAGGATGGATTGAAGACCAGACAGGAAAGAGATAGATGGCAATTAGTCAGAGACCTAACTAATAAGGAGATGGAACAAATTAAAGAAACAGGAGAATACGAGTTCACAAAGAAGATACAAATGGAATACGCTGCATCTTTCATTAAAGTTATCAAAATCATGAAAAATTGGAAAGTGATAGGATACTTTAAGAACCAAAGTTTGACAGAAGGTGCAGTAGAATTATCAACGAAAAAAGGCAATTTGGATGAGATATGGATGGTAAGGAATAAGAAGACAATCTATAGAAATGGAAAAGAGAACATGGAAAATAGAAAAGAAGGAAAAGAAGAAGTTAAGAATTCAAAAGTAATGTAGGAAAAAGTTTCCAGAACGCATATACCAGAGCCATGTACACCACCAGGACAAATTCTTAAAGAACTGGAGAACACAGCATCAAAGAGTACTAGGCGTCAACAAACGGAAGCTACTAAAGAATCAGACACAATCCAGTCGATACCATTGGAGAAAACACGTGACGAATGGTTTAGAGATCTCGTGAAGACTTACTTGCCAAAAAAATTGGGATCACCACAGAAAGTTAGCGAATTCTATCAGCTACTAAAAAGTTTGACAGATGACGAGGTAGTTGAAATGGTCAACCAATGGAGACTGGATAGCGACGAAGAGGAGGAGGATAGCAACATGAGTGACAAGGAAGTAGCAAATACTAGTACTAGGAGACAATTAAAACATGACAATGTACCACTGGAGGAAGTAGTTGATATTATAAAAGATATGAGAGTAAAGAAGCAAGAGAAAAGGAAAGAGAAGGTAGCATATACTCCATACAAAAAGTCAACCAAAAACTCTGATCAAATGAAAAATTTGAAAGAAAAATTGTCAGAATTGGACAAGATTTTTAAGGAAACAGAGAATGAAATGGACTGGGAGAAACTGAAAGCTGATGTTGCTTGGGATATTAAAGATTCATATGATTTATCCTCAGACAAGGAATTCAAAGAATGGTCTATGAAAAAGAATAATTTCATGCTATTAGGTCAAAAAATTATCAGTGAAGCTGAAAAAAGTGAGATATTAAAGGAGTACACCACGCTCAATGAAGATTTCACTTCAAGACTTAAAGATGAAAACTTCTCTACAGATACTAAAAGTACAGGAGATAAAAGACCCGTTCCAAATTCCCCAGGAGTGGAAATTTCACGAAAGAAGGAAGAGAAGAAGAAAGACAAGAAAAGAAGAAAACAGAGGAAGAGTTTTGGTAGTGAATGGGATATTTAGGATAGATAAGAAGGAATTTACATCGAGAATTTGAAGTCACGTGATATCGCGTAAAAATGTACCAATAAAAAATTAACTCATGTATTTTTCTCTAACGACATTTCAAATCATAGTATAGTCTAACATTTTTTTTTGTAGGTTTTGTTGGAAAGGAGGAACTATGGATTTCGATCTGGATATTGACCTTACCAACAGAGAGTTTTGATGGGCATATTCGGATGTTATCCTATTATAGATTTTTCTCTCTACAGATTTATGAAAGAAATATAAATTAGTTAGGTCGAAAATATTAGTTTAGTTTAGGTTTAGGATAAGTATTTATTTTATTTTATATTTTGTTTTGCATTTTTATTAGTTAGATCAACTCTGTTATAGGGTTACGTCATGATTTGCATGCGTGGCTCTAAGTATCTATTAATTTTCGGTCGCATGATCGATGATCATGATTATACCTTAATAAAGATGCGTTACAGTTAAAAAAAAAAAAAAAAAAAAATACTTATGATCCTAAGCATTATCGCCGTTTTCAGAAATATGTGTAGATCCTAATTACTCCACTAAAAAAACGGATTTTCAAAATTTTGCGAAACTTAGCGATTTTTCTGAATAATTATATAGAAAAAGGATAATTATTAAAGAAATTGAAGCGAAACTTAAAAAGCTTTAAATACTTACATGGGTTTCCTTATAAGCAAAGATTTAATGTTTATGTAAAAACAATAATTTTTTACAAGGAAACTCATTTAAATATCTAGAATTTTTTGAGTTTCGCTTTAATTTCCTCAATAACTACCTTTTTTCCACGTAAATATTTAAAAAAATCGCCAAGTTTCGCAAAATTTTGAAAATTGGTTTTTTTAATGGGGTGGCGTGGATTACACATATTTCTGAAAATGGCGATAATAGAACTTTATTCTTCAAGTATCTCAAATGTTAAATGGATTTATTAATATATTGAGATTCTAAAAAAAGGAATGATAACATTTTCCTGTTATAAGTTTGTCTTCCAAGTTTTTACAAGCATTTAACTTGCCAATTTTAAATATCTAATTATATTGTTGTTTAATCTTACTTTCTGTTTGTGATAAGTATGTGGATTAGTACTTCAATTTGAGTCAAATTTTATTCAGATAAAACTAATTATCTGTGATTTATATCTTTTATATCTGAAGTTTTATCTGAATTTTAACAAATTTCATTCAAATTGTAAGTTTGGATAATTTAAAATATATCAGAAACTAATAATGTTAAAAACTTATATGATTCATAGTTTGTTTGAAAGTTCTTAATGTTATAAGTGTAATCATAGTACTGAAATTTAAAAATAATTGGTTTAATTTTAATTTTATTTTAATAATTATTTTCATCTAGATAAAATAATTATTTTATTAGATAACAGTTTTTATCTAGACTGAAGCATTAATCTTTTTCTATACATAAATGATTTTTACAGTTAAGAACATTTTTTTGTCTATTAACATGATATTGTATCATATTCATATACACTATGCCTAAATATCAAGAATAAATTAATTTTTTGATACACAAGTTCCAATCTTTGAAAAGATGTTTGCATAAAAAATTTTAGTATTTGTAGAAGTAGTTTTGAGAAATAGTTTTTTTATAAAGTTGAAAATTGATGTACTAAAAAATTCTTTTGATGTTTGATGCAAATATATTGATTATATAATATGATAAATATCATAATAATATATAAGTGAGAGCTCCGCACAGGTCGGGTCAGATAAACCGTTCTGACCCGACCTGACCCATTTTGACCCGAAAGTATTCGGGTCACTTCGGGTAACTCAGGTTACCCAAAGTTTTATTATTAAATATTTCAAGTAAAAAAACGGGTTGTAACTTTTTTTTATTAATTATACAAAAAACGTCAGGTTCGACGTTTTTAAAAAAATGATTTTTTTAATTTTTATTGAAAAAATGTTGGGTCCGAGTGATCCGGCGGTTTTTTGCTGAGGGGTTCCTTAATGTATATTGAGGGTATACGATATTAAAGTACAAACTGGCCAGAATTAACGTTAACGTTATCACGTGCAAGTGCATAACTCCTAAACTCGGGCCAGTTTGTACGTTAATATCGTACACCCTCACTGTACGTTAAGGACGCCCTTCTGCTGAAACTGATAGTTTTGGCGTTTCTTTCCGATTTTACATGTAAAAACGCCAGAATTATTAGTTCCGGCGGTTTTACTTTTGATTTTATATACAAAAATGCCAGAACTATTAATTTCGGCATTTTTTAATTTATTTGACCCAAATATATGTCGAGTAAACGGGTCGGGTCAGGTACCCACTAGCACTACCCGACCTGTATCAGGTCATGAATTTGATGACCTGACCTGAATATTTCGGGTCAACCCGTCAGGTCACCCGATCTTTTGGGTCAGGTTTTGTTGTTTTTCATTCCTGACACTTTCTTTCATTTTTTTTTTAATTGCTGATGCTTTTATTTCTTTTATTTCTGTTCCTGATGCCTTCTTTTTATTTCTTTTCATTTCTGATGTTATTCTTTTCTTTATTTTTTATTTCTGATATTCTCTTTTCATATTTTTCGTTCCTGATGCTTTTCTTTTATTGTTTTTTGTTTCTGAATATTTTCTTTTTATTATATTTTATTTCTAATGACTTCCCTTATTTTTTTTCATTCCTAATATTTTCCCTTTATTGTTGTTTGTTCCTGATGGCCTTTTTCATTTTTTTTTATTCTCTTTTATTTTTTTTTTTAATTCCTAATACTTGTTTTCATTTATGATGCTTCCCTTTCATTGTTATTCTGTTTTGCTTTTTTATTTTCAGTTTTAGTTTAAAGTGTATTTATAATAAATAAAATTACACTATTGTTTTGCGATATTTTAATATGTAATTTAATTTTAAGATGTACTGTGCGATTGCTTTTAGTACAATACTTATATATACAGTGTATTGCAAAAAAAAACTGGAATTAAAAATTTGGCCATAACACCATGATGATCCCACCAAATTATACGTAAAATAGCTTATTTGAGAAATTTCTAGTGAATTTACATCCATTTTTTAATTTATGAATTTCATGTTAAATTTTTCTTTAAAATCAACATATGTAGTCAATTTTTTCAAAAAGTAAAAATGTGCTAGAGTCTTAAAATGATGTCAAAATGTAGCCTCAATATTCAAATTTATTTGCATCTTAAATAATAAAAATTGTTTTTGTTTTAAGTAAATTACACATATTTTTGTAATTTGAACCATTTATTAGCATTTTTTACTATATACCGATATTGGTGATAATTTAAAGAATAAAACTCTTATAATTTTATCATAAAGATTTATTTACTGCAAATTTTTTGATATTTATTTTTTAGCATTATTTTTAATAATATTTGAGTATTTTAAATTAAATCTAATCTACCAATGTTTTATAAATGTAATTTAATTTTCTGTTATATTTTATAATTTGAAATAAATGATTATTGCTGATTTTTTCAAAAGATAATAAAGTATTTATAACTTCAAAAGATATCAAAATGTAGCCTTGGGTCTTAGGTTTATTATACATTTTACTTGAATTTATTTTGGACATATTACATGCATTTTTATCACGTGAATAGTTTTCCGGTTTTTTTTGGAACACAAGTATATACATATAAGTACTGTATTGTAATATATGAATTTTTTAATTCAATCATAAAGTACAGTTTATTTATCTATCTGATAAAAGTATATATGGGCCGTTGCAAAAAGATTTGTACCTCAAATATGGCGTTGATATAAAAAATTTTTTTATATAATTTTTTTTTTTATTTATTTAAATTTTACCAGTACATATTGGGAAAGAT
>QZLH01000521.1:0-26790 GCA_003833135.1 Oehlia diaphana
AATTGATAATCGGCAGTTAAATTAAACCTATCCGATTTTTTACTGCGGATTATGTGCTCTAATATAGGAAGATCTGAATTATGTGATTTTATGATGTGATAAAACTAAATTATGTGATATCACATAAATTATCCGTTTTATGTGAAATTATGTAACCAAATAAAATCATCGTCCCTGGATTACACTAAATTACGCCTAAAAAAATTTCCTGATGTAATTATATTAATTTTAGAAATAATGTATTCATTGCATCTTGCATTACAAATTTATATATATTTTTATATTTATCATTTACCATTTTAAGGGGATGTGGTGTATAAACTAAAAATTGATATAAATAATTTACAAAAAAGGGAGGATACTTTGTAATGCAAAGTGTGGTAAATAAATTCACTCTTAATTTTATATTAATTTTTATTTTTTTTTATAGTTAAACAAACCTTAATACCCTCACTTGGCAGTAATGCCTCTCATTATTCCTGGTAAATATACCTTTAATAAACTATTAAAACTATAATTATTGGTTTTAAAAATATTTTATTTAACTTTTATTTTATATATAATATTAATGACTAGTATTCCTGTTAAAAGAGCTTTTTCTGGTGGAACTGATCTTGTGACACAAAAGAGATGCAGTCTTTCATATCTAAAGTCTTGATAGAAAGCGAATTATAATAATTTTTTATTTATGTTAATACTTTTATACAATATAATCAATATAAATTTGTAATATGTTTTAATGTTTACTATTTGCATTATTTTATTAAGTATATAATAATAAACTTTACAATAAAAAAATATAAAAAATTTATAATCTGATTTGGTTTAAACTCAACTTAACTCAACTCAACTCAACTTAGTTAGACTCAAATTGATTCAAATTACACAGTGAAATTTGATAAATCAGATCTAAAGCTCTACACGAGCCAGCTTGCAAGCTAGCTTGCAAGCCAATATATTTTTAAAGTACTTTTGACTCACAAGTTGGCTCGTGTAGAGCTTTAATCAGATCTTTGATAAACCAGATTTGAGCCTAACTGGATTTTTTTACTGGAATCAAATCATGTATATTAAAATAGTTTTGATATACTAGAGTTTACTAGTAAAAGCTTGATATTCACTATAACGGATCAATTTTCTAACCAGCTATAGTAAAAATGATTCGATAAACCGGATCACGTGATCATTAACCAATAAAATTTAAGTAACGTGATGCGGTAAATCTTAATTTTGGCCAGAATTATAAAAATTTAATTCCGGCTGAAGCTATGTATTACTTATATCTTCAATTAAAATTATTTTATATTCATTTTCATTGAACTCTGACTTAAAACTGATGAAAAATTAAATTATGGCGTTATATTAGTCTTATTAGCATGAAAATTTTTTGAAAATTCAGTATAATATATTTTCAGTATACCAAAATTTTTTCGCTAAACCGGATATCCCGATAAACCGGATATTTTTAGTGGAACCGATAGATCCGGTTTTTGAATTTCACTGTGTAATTCGATTTAATGCTTTTATGAATTGAATCTATATCAAGTTTAAAAAAAATATAGTTTGGCTCAACTTGATTCGATTTTTTGAGTCAAGTACAAGTTTGATTTAGAATCGACTCAACTTGACTCATTTGGAGCACTAATGGCAACAATGCTAATGTTATCTTCAAAACCTCTTTCACTAAAAACTAAAATATCTTTTTTATCATTACAGAAATATAATCAAAATGGTTGTATCATACAATTGTTTATATCTAGATAATAGTTACGTTTTCCAGGTTGAAGTTTACGAAAATGAAAATGACAATGACAATAAGAAAATTGATGATGAGAGAATTCCGCTTGAGGAATTTAAAATTGGACAACTCAAGAGGCTTATCTCTCAGAGAGGAATGTTTGGAGGTTCTGATATAATAAATCTTTGCAAGTTGACATCGATGAAAGTGTGCTTAATCATAGATCTACTGAAGCAGATAGTGAAAACCTTGGAGGCGTAATTATGAAACGTCAATGCAAGTTTATAAAATATTTTCAAGATGGATATAAACCTATGAAGGAAAACTAGATTAAGGGTATACTATATATATACTTTTCTGAATACATCGTGACATAGACTCTTGCATAAACTTTTTGTGGCTTGTAGTGACGTAATACAGCAAATAATATGGATACTTCGACAAAAATTAATAAACATACAGTATATGAAAAAAATGATTAATACGATTTGTTCTCCCGAAGAATTCTCAGGGTATTTATTAAAAAAAAGTGAATTAATGTTACGTAATCATACGATTATTGATATTTGACCGTATTTGGTCAATCAGTGTGGCTGAGCCGATTATGTATGACAAACATATTCTTTCCTTGAAACGCGAAAAACAAATTATTGAAGTCCAATTCAGGTATTTTCGGAGTACTTGCAAGAAAACGATCAAAAAAAAAAGAAAATTTAATTATAATGAATAAATAAATTAACAAATCAATCCATTTTTACTTAAATTAATTATTTAAAGTAAAACTAGCGCACCTGAAAATTAAATAACTGAAGGAAACAAATTTATGGAAGCATTCAATTAGAATACCAAAATATGATAGGGGAGATGGATCATACATATATATATATATATATATATATGTTACGATGTTTTATTTATAGAAAAAACTTTTTTTTGATGAGAATGAGGAAATATGGATCAGATTCAACATTTAATAAGTTAAATAAGTTATAGATTATACTTAATCCATTAATATCGTAATAATAAAATTATCTAACATAAGGTCTTATTATATAATATTAAAATATGTACGCATCATATAATAGCACATGATTTTTTTCTCTGTATTGTGAAACTATAGTAATAGATGATTCATATATTTGCATCTGTGCGACTCCATTAAAAAGCAATTAATCTCGGAACGTGTCTAAGCCTCACAAATTTCTTTTTTTTTCACAATTTGTATTTAAAACTGAGTAACGAGGTCACACAGATTTATGTCTATTTAAACCATGTATCCATTTAGTTAACGAACAGATAACCCTACCGCCTGGGTGAAAATCTTTGGGTGAGTGGAAATTTTTAGTGCTGCGTAAGTGGCGTAAGATAATAAAAAATATGCCTTGAAATTTTCTACAAATCAAATGCTAACGGTAAAATAATTTTAATATCATCCAATAATTGAATATCCAACTAGTACAAGGTCAAA
The DNA here is from genome assembly GCA_003833135.1 of Oehlia diaphana. Lineage (NCBI taxonomy): Eukaryota > Fungi > Glomeromycota > Glomeromycetes > Glomerales > Glomeraceae > Oehlia > Oehlia diaphana. The sequence continues at coordinate 3,207 of QZLH01000521.1, forward strand.
ATAATATTTAAGCCACTCTTATCATCTTTTTGATTTTCGCGAAAAGGGCTGAGTATGTTAATTTATGACATCAAAACTACGTAAGAAAAAAAAGAAGGCATATACTGCGGCGCATTACAAAATAACTCACGGAGATCTTCAAATTTACCTGTTTTTAACGTTTCCTTGTGGCTAATTTGTTTCGCTATAGAGTTGACAAGTAATTTTCTTGATTTTTGCCGAAAATTGAACTCGTCAAATAACCTGATAAAAAAAAAAAATTTTCAAGTTATATATATATAATTCGACGAGATTTAATTAAGGAAAAAAAAAAAATTTTTTTTTTCTTTTTCAGCTGACTACTTTTAAGAAAGATGGCGCAGTTAACTGGTGGAGCCACAGATGGCAATAATTTCATGAGAACTACCTTTTTTTTTCACTTTTTATGATTATAAAATTTGAGAAAAAGTATAAAAAAGCCTCTGGTTTTTTTTGTTGAGGCTCTGGCGATCGCTAATAATTTTTCACATTTATTTCCAAATTTTTTTGATTATTTCGGCCAAAAAAAGTTAAAGCATTGTTTTATAACCACCACAAAAATTTTCTAGTTAGTGCAGTTTGCTGGACTGAGCACGTGTTTACTTAAAACACACGGAACGTTCATATTTAATATAATTATTAAAAATTCAGGAATGTCCTCTTCGATAAGTTCACCAATTACTTATATAAATACAAGTGTTAGTAATGAATCTATACCATCTATATCGGAGTCGCCAATCGTTCCTAAACATCGAGTTGATAAACCACTTATTATAGTAACGAAAACAGACATCCCTGCTCAAGAAACAAAAAAAGAGGAAGTATCGGATAAAGGATGTGCGAAAGTTTGTAGATATATACTTATACGGAGTAAAAGAGTTTTCGAGATTTTAACATACTTCCGGTTGGTCGTCGCTATTGCGCTTAATATTTTGATTATTATTGATATAATTTCAATAAGACAAAAAAAAGCAAACCTGTTTTGGATGGAAGTTCTTACGCAGGTAAATTGATTAAAAAAAAAGTGATTTTTTACGATAACATTATTACGATATATTACAATATATTTATTATAAAACAAAATGCAGGTTATTAATGCCGAATTTACATTATTGACAATTATATCACATCCTAAAAGAATTATTAATTTACCGAGGGCAATAAAAATATATATCGCTAGTAGAAAAATACCTTACCAACAAAACGAACTATTTACACCTAATATAAAAGAAACACAAAAGAATGTTTATAAGAATTATGATTGGTATTTATATGAAGCGACAAGAGCTGACTTAATATGCTCACCAGGGAAACTTTTAGTTATCCTCTTAATTTGGAATTTAGGAAGCTTAGCGCAATACGGTATTTGTGGTATGATTAGAACTTTTTATTATTATATTTATTACATGTGTAATAAAATCAAAAAAAAAAAAAAACTAATTTGATCGATTTTTGATAGTAATCTTATGGTTTTTTCCGCAACAAGAACGACCTTTAGAAATATATGCTATTTTAATTGCAATAGTATTAACATGTGAAATCTTACCCATACCTTTAGTAGTAAAACAATATAAAAAAGTTATAATAGCTAAGGGTGAAAAATGATTAATACATTTCCCATAAGAACTCGATAAAAAATAACGCAAAGCGTGATAAATTTTGTTTTGATATCAAACATTTGATTTAAACAAATTAATATTACTTTGAAATGTGCATACTGCGTACAATGTTACGTTCTACTTTCTATTGGATTTTAAAACCCATTGAAACCTAAGGTAATTTTTTTAAACGGTTAAAGCATTAATAGGATTTAAGGTTAAAAAAATGAGCTCTTGTCATATGATCTTAAAAGTGTAACTAACTAACTATGCTAGTTATTACTTATAAACTTACGTGAACTCGGTCTTGTTGTTATAGTTACACAAGGAAATCCATATGCTGATCACTAACAGTTTGGGACATCTCGTATAAATAAGAAAAAATTTTCTCTCAAAATATAAAAAAAACATGTCTGATATTCCGCCGCCACCTCCCCCTCCACCACCACCACCGCAGCAATCTCAAACTGATAGCAAACCGGAAACTGAGGAAACTATTAAAGATACTTCTGATGCTGTTCTAGCGGATATACAGTCACCTCAAGAACTTACGGCATATGTAAGTTTATTATATTTTTAACGTCGAAAAGTTGAAAATTAAATCGTATATATGTTACATTTTTTTTTTTTGAAAATTAACGAATTTCTTTTTATATGTACGTATATATATAAGGTTGAAACTGTACTTTTACAATTGGTATTTATTTACTTACCGATTTTGCTTCAAATTATTTGTGTTTTTGACTAACCTATTTGTATAATTCAAGCAAACAAAATTCGATGATTTATCATTACATTTATTTTCAAAAAGTATAATTAATCTATTAATTAATGATATTTCTTTTTTAATTTAAAAAAATTTTACTAATTTAAATTTTTTTTAGTGGATGATATGGCATCACGGATAGATATGCTTGAAAAATCTTTAGAAGAATTATTGCAACAATCTATATCTGAAGAAATTGTAACTGAAGAATCAAAATCATGATTTTTTTTTGTTTTTTAAAAAAAAACTATTTATTCAAACAGTGTATTCTTAATAATTATTGGAAAGAATGAATAATATTTTATGAATCATATGAATCAAAATTCTTATTTAAATTGATTGATTAAGTTGATTTGAGGAAAATTAATTGAGTCAATAACAGATAGAAAATATTATCCGGGGCAAAGCGGAGGATTATCTATAAGATTGTAATAGTATTATATAATAGTAAAATTTGGTTGTGTTTAATGGTTCGTCCAAAAAAAAAACACTAATTCCGCTTGGGATTATATTCATTATGCGATTTCCTAGTTATATTAATCAGAAACTATAACTAAAATTTTCTCACGGTTAATCACTCTTTCTTTCTTCCGTATGATTTTGTCATCATACCGTTATCATTTTGTATAGATGGAATGTTTCCACATGTTTAATAATTGAGACGCATATCCCCATGATATATTATGAAATAATTTTCGCATATAATCACATTTCGTACAATCACATCATTATACAGTATCATCTTTGCGATTTATAACATTGAAGATAAATCGGAAAATTTATGATTTGATTAAAAAATGTTTTATTATATAGTCTAACTATTATAAGAGTAAAAAAAAAGCTGTGTTATTTAGATGAAATTAATGCGCACATATTTTTAATGACCTTATGGTAGATAATTTAATTGATTAATAAGTATAAATATATAATCTATAACTTATATAAATTATTATTTATCTTATTAAATGTGAATCTGAACCATGTTCCTTTTTCTTTTTCTTTTATTTCCTCATTTTCATCAAAAAAATTTTTTTCTATAAATAAAACATTGTTATCACGATCTACTAGGATGACGGTTGACGTACGTGTGGCATATGATCCATCTCCCCTATCATATTTTGGTATTCTAATTGAATGCTTCCATAAATCTGTTTCCTTATTTAATTTTTCAGGTGTGTCTGTTTTACTTTAAATAATTAATTTAAGTAAAAATTAGTTGATTTTGTTAATTTATTTATTCATTATAATTAAATTTTTTTTTTACCTTAATAAATTAAATAAGCGATCTACAATATCAGATTCGTTGGTAGATTCTTTAAGAATTGATTTCATATCCTCTATACCAATGCGAACTTTGGGCCAGGGATCTTCCAATACACTATTACTTAAACCGTAAATTTCGGCACTTTTCAATTCTTTAATTCCATCATTATTTCTATTATTTTGATAATAGAATTTTGGGTTAGAAAGACTTAAATCTGATGCGATTAAATTAAAACCACCATATTTATTAGAATTATTTGATATTTCTTCAAATTGATTATATAAAGGGATTTTTGATTCGGAACATTCAAGAATTGATTTTACAAGAATTCCACGGGATAATAAATCTGGTGGTGAATGATAATCTTCACGATAATTCGTTAAGGCAGCAAAATTGCCATGACGATTTATTCCAAGCCAGGTTCCCAATCCTAACTTATCAATACCTGACAAGACATTTGGATGCCACCATGACGCATAAGCTGTTGGTCGATTTAAGTATTCATCTCGATTTGCGGCGAATATACTAAAATAATAAATAAATAACATTTTTAATTGAGTCTGTACGACATGAAATATGATAACACATGATACGTGAAAAAATATTAGTATTTACAATTTGTATTTGGGATGATTATCCAAAGTCCAAAATAGGATACACATAATTAATTTTTCTTTGGGGTTAAAATTTTCATATGACAAAAAGCCAAATTTTGGGTTAAAAAAAAAGAAAGAAAGAAAATATTTTGTAAAATATTGAAGTAATCAACAATCTTATATACTTTTTTGTTAAATGCTATTTTAGATTTATTTTTTTATTTTTTAATAAGCGAGCAGACAATCATTTTTTAAATAATCAAAGTGTCATGCGGCAATTATTAGATCACCTGTTTAATATATAAACAATAAAGTATTTACTATTCACTATTCACAATTCACAATTCACTATTTCACCACATTAATTACACTAATTACATCAACACGAGTTTAAATCATTTGTATTTGCATATGAAAAATTAAACACGCGATTACATTTTTGTAAATCATTGGGGACAATTATTATTTTTGGGGTGAGGCAAACATATTCTACCCTAGATATCTTCTGCTTAGCGGATTGTTTATGTAACAGCTACGAATAATTATTTTTCCGCCCCAACCTTAAATTTAAATTTTTTTTTCAGAAATCAGGCTTTTTGAGGTTTTCTTTTTATGAAAAATTTATAAATTTAATTTATCTTTTTTTGCTCGTAAGCCCTTTTTTTTTCATTAAATATTTTAATTTACGTATAAGCAACAACATTAAATATGTTTCCACTGAAAACTGCCCCAAAAGAATTTTAATTCCCCAATTCCCCTTTTACTCATTCTTTCGTGTTTGACTCGTTTTTTTTTTTTGTGTAATTATATTAATTCCAAACATGTCATTTTTTTCCTTTTTTATTTTTTTTTTAAAAAAAATATATATATATATATATACCTTATATACCTTAACACAAAATTTTTTTTAAAATTTTTTTTTTTTAATTTTCTTTTTCTTCTCGGTTTTGTTCCTTAATTAGTTTAAATAAAAATAAATAAAAGAAGAAATAAATTAGATCTTTCCTTCTTATTTTATTTTTTATTATTTTTCCTTTTCATATTTAAAAATGGTGGCACAGGCAACATTTCTACCAACTGAACCCGAAGAGATTTCGCAAAACCCTTTTTATTTGAATGAAAGACCTAAAAGATGGAATATTAGGGATGATCCAATTACATGGTCAAATTGGTATAAGCACATTAACTGGTTACATACTCCTTTACTTATCGGAATACCGACGATAGGCTTATATGGAGCATTCACAACTAAACTTACAGTTTATACTGCTATATGGGCAGTTATATATTATTTTATCACAGGATTAGGCATTACTGCTGGTAAGTATTTTAAAAAGTTCAAAGAGAAATGCTGCAGAATTTTTTTTTTTTTTAAAAAAAAGAAAGGAAAGGATAAAATAGGAAAGAAAATTGATTTGGACATTAAATTCAATGTTAATTTTTAAAATTTCCTCTTAAAAAATTTAAAAAGAAACCATCGAGGCATTTTTTTGTTATATCTACTTTGGAATTATAATTCATATATTCTAAAAATAGTATGCAGGCTTTTAGAAAGTTTCGTGTTACGCGTAGATCAATTATTTTCTAACGATTTAATTCAATCTAATAGGATATCACAGATTATGGGCTCATCGTTCATACAAAGCATCTAGACCCTTTGAATTATTTTTAATTTTTGCAGCATCTGGTGCAGTAGAAGGTTCAATTCGTTGGTGGTGCCGCGATCATCGAGCTCATCATCGTTTCACTGATACTAATAAAGATCCGTATAGTGCCAATAAAGGATTATTTTATTCACATATAGGTTGGATGATGCTAAAACAAAATCCGAATGAAATTGGAAGAGCTGATATATCAGATTTAAATGCTGACCAAATGATAGTAATACAACATAAATATTATGGTTTATTTGCTATTGGAATGGGCTTTGTTTTACCTACTATTGTAGCAGGTTTGGGTTGGGGTGATTACTGGGTAAGTTAAATACATAAATACACGTTACAAATATCAAATATGTGTATAAATAATAAAATAATTTTTGTTATTTATTATAGGGAGGATTTTATTATGCGGCTTTACTCCGTTTAACATTCGTTCATCATGCAACGTTTTGTGTAAATTCATTGGCGCATTATTTGGGAGATCATACTTTTGATGATCGACGTACTCCTCGTGATCATTTCATAACAGCCATATTATCACTTGGTGAAGGATATCATAATTTTCATCACGAATTTCCACAAGATTATCGTAATGCTATTAAATTTTATCAATATGATCCAACTAAGTGGCTGATTAAACTTTTATCATATGTTGGTGGTACTCATCATTTGAAAAAATTCCCCGACAATGAAATTAAAAAAGGAAAATTTTTAATGGAGCAAAAGAAATTGGATCAAAAAAAATTATTACTTCAGTGGGGTAAAGATATTTCTAAATTACCTGTTTTCACCTTCGAAGAATGTAAGTCTTTTAATTTTTTTTTTTCAAAAAAGAAAGATAGAGGTTAACTTGCTTTTTTGTCTTAACAGTTCAAGATGGAGCTAAAACAAATAATTGGATTTGCATTGAAGGGATCATTCACGATGTTTCATCATTTATTAATGAACATCCTGGTGGTAAATCATTTTTAACAACTTCAATTGGTAAAGATGTGACCACATATTTTAATGGTGGTGTTTATGATCATTCTAATGCCGCTAGAAATTTAATGTCAAATTTAAGAGTTGGTGTCATTGCTGGTGGCGGCGAAGTTGAACATAGGAAAACTAAATAAAAACATAAAATGCGCGTAATATTATATATTAATGTACCTTTTAAAGCATACATATAAACCATTGTATTAAAGTAGATTACGTAATTATGATATATTAATACTATGTTCAAAATCAATTTAATCAATTTATATAATATATATATATGTAAATTAAAAAAAAAAGTTTGCATCTTGAATCTGTAGTTCGTAGATCAATAAACATACATATGTCAATCAATATAAATATTTGATTTACTAAATTAGTAGTTTGTCATCAAAATATTTGACATTTTAATAAAACCGGATTTTTCGAGAAAACACGAAAAGGCTTAAAGTTGAAAACTATTTAACGATTTTAAAATGAGTGAAGATTTGAACAGTTTAGTTGTTAGTTTCTTTTATATCTATTTTTTTTTATAAATTAAAAACAACGTAAAAAAAACTTATACGTCACGACTTTTTGATTTTATTTTTTAATAAGATCCTGGAAGACCTGCATATAGAGCTGGTCGTAAACCCATAGCTACCCGAGTTTATACAATTAACCAGGAGTCAAGGTATTAAAAATACTATTAAGAATATTATAAAAAGTATTACCGAATTAAATAATTTTTTTTTTTCATTGTCTATAAATATCATAAACCGTATAAAGATATTTGGTTGTAGAAAATGTTCCTGCACTCGGTTTAACAAAAGAACTTCTTGAATTATTTGCACTTTATGGAACTATAGAAGAGTATGTTATTATAAGTTAATTATTCATTTGCCAATTCCAATTCTATAATACATATATAGATATATCCAATTTTTATATATAATAATTTAGGTATCAATATCTTGATGATTATCCATGTGAAGAATTCACTGATGTTTATTGGATAAAATTTCAATCACTTCCTCAAGCAAGGTATTTTTTGATTGTAAAAATTATGAATAATTATAATATGTAAATAAATATATAATATATAATATATAATATATGTTAGAGTTGCGAAAAAGAAGGTTGATGATCACATATTCTTTAGTTCTAGCCTAAGAGTACGTTATGGTCCAGAGTATGAAACTATTGAAGATACTCGAGGAAAATTACGAGATAGACGTACTGTGATTTCCATTAAAACCAATGAACAAAAAGAACACGAAAATAAAAGTAAGACATTTTATTTGGAAAAATGAGTATTTATGATGATAACAAAATTTATTAAATTATATTTATTGATCGATTATTATTATTTTTTTTTTTTTTTTGGTTTTAAAAATTATAAATTGACGGAATTTCAAAATTAGTACATCATCAAACAAAATTGAATGATTCTTCTCGATCATTAACATCAACTCCTGTTATTTATCCTCAACCTGATTCATCCGCTTATTATAATTATTATGATTATAATTATAATAATTATCCTTATTCAGCTCAAAGGTAGTTATAAATAATCTATTAAAATATAGGAATAAGATAATAAGTTATATGTTTAATTTTTAGTCAAGAACCACCAATACCTGGAGTTGGATATCCGTCTTCATTCTCAACAAGTTTTACTCCCGCGTCTTATAAATATCATACCGATCCAAATGTAATTATAATATTTTTATTTTATTTTATTGTATTATATAATTTGGCGCGATTTTCCCAAGTCCCCAAAATGGAAGTGACTTAAATGTGAACACATTCTTCTACCCTTACCCTAACCTGACTTGGCACAATGGCTTGTTTTTTGTAATTTAATAATCATTTTAAAAAAATGTATATATATATTTTTTTATTAGTCCTCAATGTCTTCTACAGTTAACACAATACGACAGAGAATCAATGATGCTTCAAAAGTCTCTTCCGAGAAAGACAAAGGTAATGTAAATCAGATATCGACAGATAGTTCAATAAAATCTACACATACGACCACTACTCCCACTAAACGTAGAAGAATATAAATAAATATATTTATGGATAAGTTATTTAAATAATAATTTATACATCATAAAAAATTTTTGCTTAACGTTAAGGAACAAAGTTATATTAATATTTATTAGATAATAGGAAATTTTTGTTTAAAATAATAAAAAACAAAAGAATAACTAATTTAAATACAATAAAGTAAAAGTAACATAAATAAACATTAATTTTACTCCGTATAAAATCTCATTATTTTGATTTATATATTATTAATTTTTTATTAAATTACTTATCGATTATTGACCACCAATTCCAAAAACTAAATAAAAAATCAATATGTTTCAGTCATGAGAATTAAAAAAACTTAAAAATACACCTATTTTTTACCTGTTCATAATTAATTAAGATCCATCCATCGTTATCGGTATCATAACGTCGAAAAGCATCCGTAAGTGTCTTAACGGTCACACATGATTGCTAAAAAAAGATCAATATAAAATTAATATCGGTTCATTTTTTTTTAAAACGGAATATTATAGATGAAAAAAAACATTACCACAAAATTATCAAAAGTCACGTCGCCCTTTCCTGCATTGTTTTTACCGCCTTAAATTGGTTAATAATTCATATTCACAAGGTTTTTGTGTTAACAGGGGGGAATATTTCCCTCACTCTTAAACAGTTTTTTCGCATTGAAACAACGGAAAAATTTCAATTAATGAATTTAAATAAGAAGTTGCACTCACCATATTTATCATACTTTTTAATAAGAAGATTAACGAAATTATCACTCAAGTTATAACCGAATGTTCTCAAAGCATTTTTTAGTTCAGCAAAATTAATAGTACCAGAACCGTCAGCATCAAAAGTTTGGAAACACTTTTTCCAGTCCTCGATGTAACGCCAAAGTCCTGTAAATTCCTGAAAAGCGATCGTACCAGAATTATCTGAATGTTTAAAATTATTATAGAATTAATACAATGATGCATTAATCATTGCTAAAAATACTTGTTACATACCAGTATCAAACATATTCATCATCAAACGCACGGTTTCAATATTAAATGGACTCCAATCGCCTTAATTGTAAAATTAGAAAATTCGATTATTGAATTGATACAAAAGAAAAGAAATTATTATTTTAGTTATTTAGAGTGCGTACCATTAATTAAAGCTTTTTGTAGTTCTTCTGTGGTCAAAGCTCCACTCTTATCAGTATCTACGGCTTGAAACCAAAAGTAAAGCTGTTGGTCAACCCCTGGTGGTGGTTGAGCAGGGGCACTAGCACTACCAGAATTTGGAGGACGATCTATTATTTTAACGAAAAATAAAATATTATACAAAAGTTTCATTACGGATTTCACTAGTGCATCTCACTATTTAAATACTTTGTTGTTGTTGAGGAGGAGGATATTGATATCCTCCAGGTTGTCCATAAGCTCCTTGTGGAGGAGGTCCTTGTTGTACATAACCTTGTGGTGGAGCTCCGTATTGACTTCCTTGTGACTGTGGTGGTGGTCTATAACCTCCTTGATTGTTGTTGTAGAAAGACATTTTTAAATAAAATGCAAATTCAAAAATTGTCGCAACGCAAAAAAACTTCCCGATTATTATAATGCGATGACATCACCAGTAATGAGTCATTAATCGCTTGTTTTTATTGGTAGAAATGGTGGCGTGAACTAAAATATGTCATAATACCATAATAAGATTAACAGATTACAATTTACAAATGTGTCACCAAATGTGAGATATTTATTATTTAGATGGTTTCAATAGTATTACAGGTTATCTAAAATTATAAATATATAATTATGGGGATTCGACAAATTTTTTTACATTTTCGAGCCATGAAATATATTCTTTTTGTTCTTTAAATTCGACATAATTTGGAATAAACATAGCGACAGCAGTGTTAATGCCACGTTCCTCTAAAAATTTTTCAAAAAGAGCTTGAACATCCTATTTATTTTAAAAAAAAATAAATTAATTCACGTGAATAGTAAATATAATAATAGCACTTAAAGTGAAATTATATTATACAAACATTATCCAACGTCTCGAATTGTGGTCCAGGATAAAAACCCCTTCTCATCCAGTCCGCTTCAACTGTCAAATCGTTTGCTAATTTCGCGTCACTATAATGCGCCACGTAACTTATAAGGAATACACCATCGACAAGCATTACTTCAAACGCCAATGCACCTTTTCCATTCTTTGATAAAAGAAATATAGATAAAATTAAATAATTATTTCTACTTGATTTACATAAAAAAATATAGTACCTTTTCAATATTGATAGAACATCTGATAGGCGATGATGGTTCAGTATCTTCATCCTCTTCATCCTCTATTACCTGTAATACGATTTTCAAGTTATTAACTTATTTGGAAAATATGCATATATAATTGTAATACACACTTATGTAAGCTAAATATTCGCTTTAAGAACCAAAACACTAAAAAAACAAACTCACTTCAGTTTCTTCATCCTCATCTGTTGAAAATTGTGTTGATTGCTGATCTAGGATATTGATATCGAAAATTAAACGAATTCTACGAAAAAATAAATAATAAATAAATTAATAATAAACCAACTAAATAAACATAAATTATTTTATAATTCAATTTACTTTTCATTTCCAAAAACTCTCGAAAGTACAACTTCATTTACACCCGGTTTGTCTTCAATCTATAATACAAAAATCATAGATGACAAATTTTTTTTAAAAAGTCGTCAAAATTTTGGGATTTAAATATTAACTTATTAATTACTTTAAATGGATTTTGTGACAAGAAAGTTTTCACGAATTCTGGTTCTTTTTCAGTGATTTCATTTTCATAATTCAATTCTTCCCCCAACTTGACAGCCAATTCTTTATCAGTTTGGGTATCTTCTTTAAATATACAAAAAAAAAAGAAATATTTTAGTTTCGAATATTAATACTCCTTAATACAACAATATTTCGTAGTAGAATTTACTTGGAGCAGGTACAGCATTTAACCGAAAACTTGTCGCGGTAAACCCACGAGAAATGAGTAGACTAGGATTTGGACGCGTAAGTGCAACACGAGACACTGGTGTTACAGAAAATGGTTTAACTATCAAAGAAGTTCTTAATAATGTGGGTATAGGTCTTATTGACTTTAACAAACTCGTTCGAAGTAAACTTGCCATTACCATATTTTTTTTTTTTTTTGATCTTTTTTTTCAAATTTTTTTTTTATTTATTTATATTATAAATATCATGTGATATAATCACGTGATAACACGGTTGCACTAAATTTAAGATTTTATGCGTGTCAGTTTAATAAACTTCTCAGGTCTTATCAACAACTCGACATCATCTCGGTTTACTTCCCTCATAAATTTAGTTCTCTACAAGCTTGGTAATTATATTTATAGATTCAATACCGTCGACTTATACAAGCCGGAAATTTATGATTAACCTGTATTAAACAAGCCTATTTCTAGTCCTTCACTACCTCACGATCTAAAAAACAGTTCATTCAGGTTTATTTATAACTATGTCAAGTAATATGCGCGGCTTGACCGTGTTTATCGCGGATATAAGAAATTGTAAATTTTTATTTAATTTTTGACTTATGACATACTGTAGAAAATACTCATCTTATCATGACTATCTTCCAATAAATTCACAGGCAGGGTGAGAGAGTTAGAAGAAAAACGAATTAATAAAGAAATGGCAAATATTCGGGCGAAATTTAAGGGTTTGTTATCACATTTGATTATACGACAGTAAATTGATAGTCATTTAATTTATTCGCATTATTTACATTATAGACGGAAACCTCAATGGTTACCAAAAGAAAAAATACGTATGCAAGCTTTTGTATATGTACATTCTTGGGTGGGATATTGATTTTGGTCACATGGAGGCTGTAAATCTTATTTCAAGCAACAAATACAGCGAGAAGCAAATTGTAAGTATATGTTGTTTCATTTTTTTAATATTTTTAATCTTATTTAAATTGATTTTATTTATAGGGATATCTTGGAGTGACCCTGTTAATGCATGAGAATAATGATCTGGCACGTCTAGTTATCAATTCAATACGTAAAGATCTTGAAGAACTTAATGAGATATACAATTGTCTAGCTTTACATGCTATTGCTAATATTGGCGGTAGAGAAATGGCGGAATCGTTATCATTTGATGTTCATAGACTCTTAATATCACCGTAAATGTTTCTTTTAAATAAGTTCTCTTGCAATATTCGATTATTTTAGACCATGCAAATTTATATACCTTTTCTATTTTAATTTAAGATTTATTCACCCATATATTTATTTTTATTCAATGGTGACTTAGTAATTCAAAAAGTTTTGTCAAAAAGAAGGCTGCTTTGACATTATTACGGTTATATAGAAAACACCCTGATGTAATCCCCGCAACGGATTGGGCTGAGAGAATAATTGTTTTAATGGATGACATAGATCTGGTAAATTCTTTTACATATAATAAAAATATTTGACATGACCAAGATTCATGAAAATTTTATTTATTAACTAGGGCGTTACGCTTTGTGTTACTAGTTTGGTAATGGCTTTAGCACAAGATAATCTAGAAGCGTATTTGGGTTGTTATGCTAAAGCAGTTGATCGATTAACAAAAGTATGGAGTAACATTTGATTTTTTATAATTAATTATGTAGGTTTAACAATTTGCTTTAATTCTCTTGTAGATAATTGTTGATAAAGAGTATTCTCTTGATTATGTATATTATAAAGTTCCTATACCTTGGTTGCAAATCAAACTGTTACGGTTATTGCAATATTACCCGGCTCCTGGTAATCCATTATTTTCAATCTAATGATTTGTTTTTCTTAATTTCTAACCTCTTTTTTCAAATTACCGCAGATGATCGTAATATTCGAAACAAGTTACATAATGTGTTACAAACAATCATTAATAATTCACAAGATGCGCCTAAAAATGTGCAACACGCTAACGCACAAAATGCTGTATTATTCGAAGCTATCAATCTTGCTATCCACTTAGATTGTGAATCACAGATTGTTAATCAAGCCGCCGTACTTTTGGGACGCTTTATAACCTCAAAAGAGACGAATGTACGATATTTAGGATTAGAAACTATGTCACATTTAGCAGCTTGTGTAGATTCATTGGAACCTATTAAAAAACATCAAGACACTATATTATTGTCTTTGAAAGATAAAGATATTAGTGTTCGTCGTAGGGGATTAGATCTCCTGTATAGCATGTGTGATGTCACAAATTCAAAGGCGATAGTAACCGAATTACTGAGATATCTTAATATCGCAGATTATGCTCTTCGGGAGGAAATGGTGTTAAAAATTGCAATTTTGACAGAAAGATTTGCAACAGAATACCAGTGGTACGTGGATATTATTCTTCAGCTCCTTAGTACTGCTGGTGATCATGTAGGCGAAGTAGTTTGGTATCGTGTTGTACAGATTGTTGTAAATAATGAAGAACTTCAAGAGTATGCTGCGAGAACAGTTTTAATTCATTTAAGGTCACCTTCTTGTCATGAAAATCTTGTTAAAGTAGGTGGTTATATTTTAGGTGAATTTGGAATTCTTATCGCCAATATGTCAGGTGCTAGCCCTATGGAACAATTTAATACACTTCAATCGAAGTTTGGAATGTGTTCCCAACCGACAAAAGCTTTACTTTTGACCACTTATTTAAAATTTATTAATATCTTTCCGGAAATAAAAGGAGAAATTCTATCGGTATTTAACCGTTATCGTCATGTTTTGGATTCAGAACTTCAACAACGTGCTGCGGAGTATATGGCTATTGCTACTATGCCGGCTGATGATCTTTTGCAAACAGTTTGTGAAGAGATGCCACCTTTTCCTGAACGTGAATCAGCTCTTTTGTCACGTTTACACCAGAAACAATCAGATACAGAGGATAAGCGTACATGGGTTATTGGAGGAAAAGATATTAATAAAGATAGAGATACTGTACGTTTTTCTACATTAGGGTCCAGAAGTAATTCCACTGATAGTAAATCCAAGAATGAAACTGTGAGTAATGGAAATAATAATAATGGTAATGGGGAACTTGATTTCTTACATGATCTTGAAGGATTAGATTTAAGTGGACAAAATGGACATACAACAACTTCAAAGCCATTACCCGCAGGTTTTATAACACCGGGATCAGAAAGATGGTTTGGTAAACTTTTGTATAATATGGAAGGTGTATTATTTGTGGATTCTCAGCTTCAGATTGGCATAAAATCAGAATATCATGGCCATCTTGGTCGCTTTGCTCTTTATTTTAAGAATAAAACACAAACAACTATCACATCATTTACTACAGTGATAGAACATGTTAAAAATCTTCTGATCACTACACCACAGCAACCAGCGACTCTCATATCACCATCTGGTCAAATCCAGCAGCTCTTTCATATAGAATGTCAAAATATATTTAACGAAACGCCTAATATTCGAATTTCATTTATATCTGGGACTCTTCATACTATTGTGCTTAAATTACCGA
Source organism: Oehlia diaphana (assembly GCA_003833135.1). Taxonomy (NCBI): domain Eukaryota; kingdom Fungi; phylum Glomeromycota; class Glomeromycetes; order Glomerales; family Glomeraceae; genus Oehlia; species Oehlia diaphana. The sequence goes on from QZLH01000521.1 coordinate 18,622, forward strand.
TTGTATTAACAAAATTTATGGAACCCATCGAACTTAATGGACCAGAGTTTTTTACAAGATGGAAACAAATTGGTGGGGGATCAAGAGAGAAACAAACTATTTTGCAATCAAATGTGCCAATAGATCTTCAAGGGTTACATTCCATGATTTCAGGATTTCGTTATGGAATTTTGAAAGGAGTAGATCCAAATCCTTATAATATAGTTGGAGCTGGCGTCTTACATACAGCACAAGGAGGTATGATCGGATGCTTAATGCGATTGGAACCGAACGTTGAAGCACAAGTAAGAGTGGATATTTGATATCTACAAACGTCTTTTTAGTTGTTGTATTTCATTTTTTAACTATCGGTTTTTTAGATGTATCGATTAACTGTTCGAACTACGAATGAATCGGTCACTAATAAAATTTGTGTACTCATGGAGCCACAATTAACTAATAATTCATCGTAGATAAAATCTTTATTTTCTGAACAATTTATTACATATAAATGATCTATTAGAATATTTAACTTTCCTTAACTCACTTATACACCATAATTTGGAAACTTATAGATTTATTTTCGTTTTGCAAATATTAAGTTGTATAATTATATATGTGTGTATATAGTATTGTATAATCATATAATTCTATTCAAAAAAAAAAAAAATTAATTAACATTGCATTTCTACCTATACTTTCACATGTAATCTTCATACTTCATACTATTTGTGTACTACCGAGCTTTTAGTTCTGCATCAATAATTGCTTAAATTCCGAAGAATTTCTATCTTATACATTTAAACTATGAAATTAATCAATAATTAGATTAAATCATATCATAATATTTTGGTTTACATAAAAAAAAACTGTTAGCTTATTGAAAAAAAAAGAGAAAATTACCATTTAATATTGATTAAATACTATTAAGATGATATTTTATAACATTAAATTGTATTATCTTAGAATTTATATTGCTATATAATGTTTTATTAATAAAATATGTATATTAGTTGTAAAATTTTTAAAATTTAATACGAAATAAATTTATAAATTACTTAAAGCCAAATTTATTTGGATAATATATATTAATATTTGCTAGAATATTACATTTTTATTTTAAGTATTAAAAAAATAATAGAAACTCCAGAAACTTTCAGCAGTTTTTATTACAAATGATATATAATAATATGAAAAGTAGTTGAAAATATCTGAAAACTAATAGAAAAACTTGTTTTTCCTCAGAAAGTTATTTAATAACAGGAACTTATTCTTTAATTTATACCAAAATATTATTTTATCAACTTAATAATAATTATATTTATTTAATATGCTATTAGAATAACTTTGAAAACTTAATTATAAATAATAATATTGCAACTTTATTTATAGAAGAAGGCATAGCTATAGGTAGCTATTCTTTTACTCAAAATTTATTATATAATTCTTTAGCTTCAACTTTTAGGTTTTTTTGAAAATTCAATACTAAAATAAGTTATAAAACTAGTTGTAACTATTATATATAAAAAGTTATCAAATATGTAAAAACTTTTAATATAAATTAATTTAAAGGATCTGTATTTAAGCATCTTAAAAATTTTTGATAAATATAAATACTAATCACTGAATACTATAATTGTAATATTAATGAAAAATTTAAATTTTAATGTAATATTATTTATTTTTTAAAAAAAATATATTATATACAAAAGTAGTCAAATTTCTGAACTAATTAGAGTTAACTTATTTTTATTTGCAAAAAATATTGGAATATATAAACTAACCTGTTATTATTTAAAAAATTAACTTTTATAAATACTAGAAAAACTTCTTAAAAAGTTTAAACTTTAAAGTTATATAATAATAATAAATATTAATTGCATAAATTATATCTGAATTTAAAGGATAACTGATTAGTATTTTTTAAAGAATTATTTACATAATAGTTTTCTGCTAATTAGAATTTACAATAGTATAAAAGGTAAATTTCAGACTATTTTAAAGGGTATTTTAAATAATATTTTAAAATATATAAGACTAATTTTATTCCAGGTGATTTAACCTATTAGCATAGTTGTACATCTAAAATCTGTGCCAGGTTAGTGTTGATCTTGGTGACAAATAATGGTGACAAATAAAATTTTAGCATTAAAAAAATTCTAAATCCCTCAGATACTTATTGTTTTTGAACTTGTGGTTATATGTAAACAGTGATGTGTAAATATCACTCTTTCCTATTTATATAGTAAGATCAATACTAAACTATTACAGATTTGAGATAAGCAGTATAGTTTATATAATTATATTAATTATATGAATTATTCACTCCCATTATGTGATAAATTTGATTGGGCTGACTAGTATTTATAGTTATATTATCTTTACTATCTGTTTATATTATTTTTTCATTTTTTCCTTTCTCTTTATTTTTTTTTCTTTTTATTTTATTTTTCTTCCTTTTTCCATTCCATTTCCTTTTTTTATTTACCATATAGCACTGCATATAGTATTCTGGTATTATTTAAGAAAGTCCACTTAGATTAAATAATATTCAGAGGGATACTATAGGAGGAGAAGGATACTATTAAAAGGCGGTATATTGGAAGGGTAGTACATTTGATTTTATTAAATTAAATAAATTAGTACATAAATTTTGATTAGTATTAAGTCAGAATATGATTAGTATCTGGAATACTATTCAAAATCAAATTTTGATTAGTACCAGATATTTTTCAAAAATATCTGAATGTGGATTTGAATAATACCCTAGTACTATTTGAAAGAGATACTATTACAAAGGGGTACTGTATGCAGCACTATACGGTATTATTTTTATCTGCTTTCTTTTTTTTCTTTAATATATTTTTTCAGGTTTTTAAGCTCTTTCAAATTTTACAATTTCTAATACAGTATTAATATTTTAACATATTAAAAAGATATGTTCTTTTTTTTATTAGTTTTATTTTTTAATTTTGTTTCTTACTAACTATATTTTCTTTCTTTATGCTATTCATTAATTCCTTTCTCTTTAACATTATATATGTGATATGTTTTGCTCTTAACTTGCTTTTATTTGATCATTAACTTTTTTTATGAATTTGCTTTTAAACTTAATTATGAGGGTTTTTCTTTTTTTTTATAGTAGGTATCTTTTTTTATTTTTTAATCTTTAGATTCTTGCTTATTTTCTAATTTTTATTCTTTACTAACTATCTTTCTTTACTCTATGCTGCTCTTTCACTTAATATGTTTTATTTTTCTGTCACAAATTTTACTTTTTAACTTTATAGGTTTCATCATCATTATTTTTTAACTTTTTACATGAGTTTTATTCTTTATTCTTATAGCTTTATTTTTTTGTTTGCTTTGTTATTTGTTATGTATTTTTTTGTATATATGTATATAATTACTAGTTCTGTTAAAAATAAATAAAGTATGAATTTGATAATTAATAAACTTTAATTAAATATTTTAAACTATTATAGTACAAAAAAATTGCAAATAAAAGTATTGCAAATTTAAAATTTATTGGTGTAAAATATAAAATTTTTAGGGTGGTGATTTAACTTGGATTATTTAACCTGAAGGGCAAGTTAGCAAAACTCTTTTAAAATAAATTACAGTTAAAATATTATTTAATTTCTAATTAAGGCTGTTCCAACTTGATTATTTGTTTAATGTTTCCCACCCCTCTCTATTTTTTAAAATTTTGAGATCTAATAAATACATATTAATAAATACCCCCTTTATTTTTGAAAAAATTTAAAAGTTAATAAACATATAGTGATAAATATTCCCTTTAAATTTTACCTGAAATTTTCAAATTTTCCTGTTTATTTATTTAGTTTGTTTAACTTAAGCCTCTCTTCCCCCTTAATTTTTTCAAAAGACCTGAACGTTAAATAAACAATTAAATTGAAACAGTCTAAATTAAAGTGCAAATATTTTAAGATCATTTAAAAGAATAAAAAAAATGAAATTTATTATATATTATAAAAGTTAAAATGTATTGTAATGTATACTTTAATTGGTTAAAATGCAAATCAGATTGGAGTAAATATTTTACCATAAAATTCTCCAACTGGCTTAAAACCAAATGATTCGTAGATTTTATTTATAAGTAAAATGGAGTAGATGGAATTAAGAATATGTAAATAGCTTTAAAAAATATTACAATCTCTAACAAGATATAAGTAGCCAAAAGAATATTTGTCAATAATTAGAAAGCTGGATAAATATTAAATAGGTGAAATCAATAAATTATAGTTTTAATTAATATTTACTCAATTTTAAAGAAACTAGAAGGAACTATTTGAGAAGAGCACTCTGATTATTTTTCTATTTTATCCTTTTTTTTTATTTTCATGAATTTAGTTTTTTGTCAATATAGTTAGTTGCTACTTTTTTATTTTTTGTATATTATTAGCAATTTGTTTTAGATAATATGCTTTTTATTGCATGTAAGTATTTTGTTTATTTTATAAAAATGTATTGAATAACAAAAAAAACATTTTTGAGAATTAATTGTAAATTTATAATATATATCATTGGATAAAAAAGATTATTTGTCATTATGTTAAGAATAACTCAATTTTAAACTTTTTGCAAAGCAGTAATTAAGGTTTAAGACTAAAAGTGGAGATATTAAACACTAATGTATTTTTTAAATCAATATAATTAAGAACAAAAAAATAGCTTTTTTTACACGTAAGTTTATAATTTAGTGTGGGCAAAAAAAATAGTAGGGTTAACATAGCACGTCCTATGGTATTAATTAAGAAGAAAATCGCTACTATTTTTAGGAGGTTACATTAGGGTTATAATTCATACAAGAAATTATTTACTTCACTAAATCAACAAGACAATTGATATCAACTATTTCGGTCATATTGTGTTAATTTTAATAAAGGCAGAGTTACGTTTTTATTATGATGTTTGTCATGTAACTGATAATGTTATTTTATTTATTTTTTAATCATCATCACTATCACTACTATCGCTATCATTATTTTGTTTTTTCTGACTACCTCCACCACCTCCTGCTACTGCAGCCGCAAATCCTTGTTCTCTCATTAATTTCATTTGTCCGGCAATAGAATCTTCTTCGGGTTCTGAAATTTCATCATCAATTTCCTCTTCTGGAGGAAGTTCCGAAAAATCTTTTACATCAAGCTAATTATTATTATTATTATTATTATTATTTTGAAAAAATTAAAATTATTAGTAATTATAAATAATAAATAAATAAATATGTTAAATAATTAATTACCCTTAAATCTTTTCTGATATCAGTACCAACATATGAATCACTCTTAACGTATGCAACATAAGAATATAAACCTGGATCATGTGGTGCTTGAAAATGACATCTAATTGTTCTAGTAGTAACAATATTTGTAATTTTCATTGGTTCAATTATAATTTTATCTTTTTTATCATCCGCCATAAATACCCACCAATAAGGTATCTTATCTCTGGATAAATATGGTGCATGTACAAAATCATTTTTTTCATCTGTTTGTTTATTTTTACTTCTTCCAAATAATAATTCATCTTCACTGTCAAGATACTCTCCTTTTTCATCTTCCTCATCATCAAAAGTTGCATTTTTCTCATTTTCCTTACTAACTCCATTCATTTTAATTTCTTTTGCTTTTGATGTTGAATTTACTATTCTTAACTTAATAATTAATGTAACAATAGATCCTGGAGTTATTATTGCATCACCAGCAACTAAATGATTTAAAAAAATTAATTATTAATTCTCTCAAATTTGGGATAATACAAAATTTTTAAAATCTGTATACCTTTGAAATATGCTTGATCAATTTTTAAAAGCGGGTATATACTAGCAATTCGCATGAGGGATTCATACTCAGTGGGCGATAATGCTTTAAATACATTCCTTAAATAGTGGAAATAAATGTAAAATTAAATTTTCTTATAAAAAAATTTCTGACTCAAAACTTACTTCCTTTCCTCATCATTCATTTCCCGAAGTTGAATAATATTTCTTATGTTCTTCTTTTTAAGTTTCATTGTTTTTATTATATCTTGATTAATATAAGGTAATTGAACAAGCGAATTATCTTGAAACCACATTGCTTGAACTAAAAGCTGAGAAAGTTCCATACAACGTAAACTTGTTTGAAGCCAGCGATGTGCTATTGCAATATCAAGTATGCCGTTGATAAGGTGTATAGATCTTTCGGCAATGAAGTATTTATCTTTACGAAAAAAATCAATTATCAATGTAAGTAAAAAGGTTAATAATGACTTGCAATTATACAATATTCTACCTTTCAATAAATCCTCATCGGAAAAATTAATTCTCAACAAATGAGCATGAAACAGTGCACTTGCCTTTTGACAATATGGTGCAATATACTACAAATTATAAATTCATTTTTAAGTAATCTTAGAAATTATTTACTGATATCATGTTAAACCTTCATTCTTACTCTTTTACTCGGTTGATATTTTTCGCTAAATCTTTTGTCCAGTTCTTCTTTCACTGATGATATAATTTGTGGTAACAAAGTCGTATCTGATGGACGCTGTTCCACTAACTCTTTATATTCAACTGAAGCAGAAAGCAGATCTAATAATTGTTTAATAGTGGAATTATTCCTTAATTCTTTGAAATATAGATCCATTGTATGCGTTCTAATCCCATCCTTAGTATAAGCATTAGAACTATACCACCATCGACCCTGTATAAATGTAAAATCAATTAGATAATAATTTATTTAGCAGCTGATATGATTACTTGTAATTACCACAAAGAAAGGAAGACCAATTCCAAACGCAAGAGCATAAACACCAAGAACAAACGGACTATTTTTAGCTTCGATCAACCATGTTGGTAGTGCAATACCCAAAGAATAAGCTAGTTTTTGTTAAAAATAATATGTTTGTCTCAATCATGTAGAATGAAATTTAACTATAATAATACTTTTAATCTAACCTTGCTTGCCATCAGGATGACCCCATTCTTCATAATTCTTACGTATATCATCATCAGTCAGTCTAACAAGTATTTGAATATTTTAATAAAGATACCAAATTTTAATCATGAAGGAAAAATATTTACACTTTATAAGCTTTGGTAAAGTCAATGAATTTGCTTTCATATTCAGCCTTCTTGTCTTCTGGGGCCTTATCAGGATGCCTTAAAATTAAAGTGTTAATATAGTGAAATATTTACTGACACATAAATAATACATGAAAATAATTACCATTTCCTGCTAAGTTCCTTGAAGTGTTTTTTAATTTGTGGTAGCGGTGTACCCTATAAAATTATAAAAGTTATAGTGTTTTAATACGTAAAGTATTCTAGATTGTTTAATGTAACAGATATTAACCTCAGAGATGCCTAATACTTCATACGGATCCCACACGTCAATTTCAATTTTAACGGTTGTAACCTTATAAACTAAGTAAGCAAAGCATATCCATCCGACCGCAACAAAAATTGCTCTATTAAAAGTAAATAAGTCAACTTTCTTTATGGTCATATAAGATTATGTTATCAGTTAAATTTATACAACTTTTTGCTGATACGATCTGTTGAACTTAATTTTCGGTTTTTTAGGTAATTTTCTTTACGTAAACACGCTTCGCAACTACAAGAAGGCTTACGTAGTTTCGCATCTGGTATAAAAAAGTTCAAGATTAAGGAAAGTTTGATTTGAAAAAAATTTTGAACTGATCAAGAAACAAACCCTTATCTGTACTGAAAAGCGATAAATACGTAGTTGGAATAAGAAATATTGCTATGAAGGTTAGAAGAAAATAGTTAAATGTAACACCTTGTTCATCGTAAATGTACCGCATGTTTTTTTTTTAAAAAAAAAAAAAAGGAATGAAAAACTATTTCGATAAAATAAAAAAAAATCCATAAGCGTGTCGAATTTCCACTGGTCACTGGTCGATAATCCGATCTGCACCACGCGGCACGCGTCTTTTGGCGTGATTGGCTTTCTGTTCTGATGTTCAAGAACCCGCTCTATTAATTTGGAAATACTTCGCATTATAAAGAGACTATTAGATAGTCAGTTTGGCAGAGACGCAAAAATTACCTTCTTGACCCGTCTCACCTAATCAACACTGCATAAATCATCGCACCCCACTGACCCCCTTGCTATAAAATATTTATTTATATTATGCAGAGGGGTGATGATATGGTTA
>QZLH01000521.1:27311-52045 GCA_003833135.1 Oehlia diaphana
CCTAATCAACACTGCATAAATCATCGCACCCCACTGACCCCCTTGCTATAAAATATTTATTTATATTATGCAGAGGGGTGATGATATGGTTACACAGGTCAAGAAGGTAATTTTTGCGGCAGAGACGAATAAATTCGTGAATTAATAAACGTCAGATTTAATAATAACAACTAAAGTTTGTATAAATTTGATAATTGAAAATTTATAGGATCTTTTTCTGTTTATTAAAACTTTTCAAAAAAATACACAGAATTTTTTTTTTTTCGAAATAAATAAGTACTTATATATTATAAATATATAAATATAACAAGTTATCCATTTATCCTGACTATTTTTTTAGAGTTCTGCTAATTGTTTATTCATAATACGTATATAATAACTAGTTCAGTCTACATGACAATAATTTATTGTTCAAGTTAACAAGTCGCGTTCCGAATGAGTTTGTTTCACGAGAAGTGGAAATGGAGGAAATGGATATTCATCATCTTCATATCCTAATTGTTGCATATTACTCGTTAAATCATCCACTGAAACATTACCTCCACGAATTCTTGGAGATGCAGGAGCTGATAGTGGTTTTGGTATTTTGACTTTTTGTTGATCAAACCCACCGGATTCGCTACCTGCAAATGAATCTGGATAAGCTCTATGTAATGCAAGTTTTCTTGCTCTCACATATTCCATTCCCAAAACTTTCCAATCCAACAAATCCGATAATCTTTCAGTTCTGTTACGTTGATTAATTCTTTGACGCCGTGATTTTTGGCAGAATTGTAACATACAATCCGCAAGCTGTTCAACGGATTCATCAACTGATTTCAGCCGACGATCTACTATGTAGATACCATAATCTCTATTTTAGGAAAATAAAAATTGTTTAAATTGAAAGTTAAACACAAAGCGCTTATATTAATGGAAATGCACAAACGTACGAAGATTTTTCTAGTATTTCCTCGACGAATCCGCCAAATCCTGAAAGATTAGTGGTAACAGATGGTACACCCATTACAGTGCATTCTGCAGGAGTATATCCCCAAGGCTCATAATAACTTGGGAACACGCCAAGATGGCAACCACGAACAAAATCTTCATACTCAATACTGATTAAAGGATTGTTGGAACTTAGAAATTCAGGGTGAAATACGACTTTTACGCGATCAGATGGGTGATTGAAAAGCTGCAGACGACGTAATTGGTTTAAAATAGGATCCGAACCATCGTCAATCATATTGTGTGTAACTATTGGTGGCAGTGAATTTCTTTTAAGAGCAATAACGCGTCGTTTTAGCAGTATTTTTTCTTCGTTTGTCAATAATTCCGATGGATTTATGACAGCACGTGAAATATCACCACTAGAAAGGAATATATACATATCTGGTAAATATAATTGCGAAACAAAAATCAATAATGTAAACACATACCCCGTATAGCGTGCAGCTTTGTCAAATATTCTTTGACCAATTTTCTCTGTGATATCTTTTACTGTCTCCTGAAGTTGTTTTGTAACAGCTTGACCTTTCAGTGCTTCCACAGCAAATGATTGAGTTGCCGCAGGCATGACAATAAATGCAACAACGGTCATTGGTGAGTTACAAGCTTTCAGTCTATGGTTAAGACCTAAAATAAATAAATAAATAAATAAATAAATAAATAAATAATACACAAAATAATTTGTAACAATAACATTTTACTTACGAGATAGAGATTCAATATACATATCAACACCCTTATTTCTATACTCATAGCGACCAGCTGTAAAGAAATATAGAGTATTGTCAAGATCAAAATCGTAATGGCCGTAAAAATGTCCGCGGACAAAATTATGAATCTTTTCTTTATTTCTTGCGTGTAAATTTTGAAATTCATGCATGGCGGAAAATTTTACAACATTTAATCCGTTTGGAAGAACTCCATCTAATTTTTTAGAATAATTTATTAACTTTTTTTTGTTTATAAATTAATATTAATTTAATTTGTAACCTACCTGGTTTCCTTTTTAATAAATGCTCAGCTTCGAAAGCCGTAATTTGACTAACTGTTGTGAACACATCACAACAATGTGCGGCACCACGTTCAATACAATAACGGTGATATATTCCACGTTTTCCAGCTTCTTCATCAACCGAAAAATGTTGTATATTATTATAAAAATCGACAGAGCCAGCACATAGATATCGTCCCAAAAGAGTCGCGTGTGTTGTGAAAATTGTGGTCAGGTCTGTACGACGTTTACGGAGCAAAGGAATAGCAACACCAGCGAGCCATTCGTGAAAATGTGCTATAACAGCTTTCTTTTTTTCTCGAGCTACAAACTATTATTAAACAATTATTAACATAGAAACACGTGAAATGCAGGATCAGGATTTTAGTTATAATAAATAAATGTATTGGGCACAATGACTCACATCTCCCAAAAACCATCCAACAAGATAACCAAATAAAATAGCATCATTTGTTTCTTGATCATTTGGTGGTGAAGGAATTCCGGCAACGTTCCATAAATCACCCTTCCATGAATCTAATCTATCAGCAATTGAATTTGTGTCTAATAAAAGAACATGGGGAGCTCCCTCTATTAACCATCGACCATACATCCATTTGACGCCTTGACTTGTCATTTCATCAAGAATTTCTTTCATATGAGGATTAGTAACTTTTTCTGCTTCGACCTCTGCAGCTGCAGTCTTGTAGGCCAAAGGTCCAATGAGCGTATATCTGTCACCAAACTCATGAGCTGTTACGGGAGCCTTGGTTTTTATTACCGTATAAATTCCTCCAACTTTGTAAAAACGGTTTATTTTAAAAATAATACCATACACATACAGATTTAATGAAAATTCGTTCAAATTTACCTTTGTTTGCAACCTCCCAAGCAATTTCGAACAGGAAAGGGTTATGAACGTCACGGTGACTCATACTTTAACAATAAAAATAATTAATAACTAATAATTCTTTATCCAAAAGAAATCATATATCCGTAGCGAAAGGGGATTTTTTTTTTTTGAGGTTTTTATATGATAATTCATTCGACTATTATAGTTAAGTTTGAAATGAATGACATCAAATAATAAACAAATTATATTCATAATACTATTATAGCAGTCAGGCGCTTGTCAGGCCATTTAACTAGCGATGTGACTGAGTTTATATATTTGGATACACGTCACGATTATATGAATTAAGTAAGAATTGCCCACTTGCCCTATTTAGACTAATCTTAAAAGATAAACTATGTCAATCGAATTATCCTTCAATGTTCAAGAACACATGCAAGCATACCGCCTCCAGGAGACTTTATCTGCGGAGTTACCAATTTAAGCATCTTGGCTCAAATATTTTATCCCAATTTCGTTTGATTCCCGGGATACTTAATTAGTTATTATTAAAGATATTAATGATAAGAGAAGAATTGATGTATAAAGATAACAGGTCTAGCAGAAGTTCTGGCGTAAATGCGTAAAATGTTGATTTTCAATAGATAGCCAGATCAACTGTGTCAAAAAAACACTTAATTTTTATTATGTATAAATTATGTCATAATAGACATTTTGTCACGTGATTTGGCACCTCACTAAAATCTTCCTCAGCGTCGCCCCAAGATTTTTCACCCCCACGTGACCTGCACAAAATGTCACCCCGCGTCACACCCACCGTTTTCATTTTTTCATAAGTATTCTGGGGACAAAATTTTTAGGGGTGAAAAAATATTTTTCACGCCCCATTAAACATCACTGGTCACGTGGAGGTGGAATTTTACTTAGAAATCTTGGGGCGATACTGGGGTAAATCCTCACTAAATTACCTACTCATGCGTTAGACAAGATGCCCAAATATAATTGGCTGGTGGAGATGGATCTACAAATGTTGGTGGTATGCATGAAGATCCAGTTTCACTTATATAAACATCCCATTGTCTCCTAACATAAACATGTGTTGGATTAAAAAAATATATCAGCAAAAAAATAAAAATACAATATTATACCTAATTAAAACTAAATTATCTAAATCAAATTCAGCTTGATGCCAATATTCATAAACGGGATCTCTTTCTCTCTCGCGTTCTTTCATTCCTGCATCCATAGCTTCATTTCTTTTATGTTCAGCAGCAGCATTTCTTTCTTGATCAAGACGAGCTTCTTCAACTTTCATTGCGTCATTCAATGATGCGATCTTGTTAAAAAACTCATCGTCTTCTTCGGGAAAGAAATGACCTGATAAATATATAGACATTTAATTAGAGAGTTCTCTAAAGTTATTTGCAGAATAGAATAATAAATAAACTTAATAAAAACCTTCGCGTTTTAATCGTTCTCTGCGAAGATCACGAAGTTTTTTTACTTTTTCTAAAAGTTTTATTAATTCTTTATGCTCACTCTTTTTTGCTTCAGCTTCTTGAACTCTCTTTTCAGCTTCTTCTTTTCTTGCTTGTTCCTTTAACAAAATTAAAGGTATGAAATAATTCTAATTATCATTTGAATATGACTAATAATTACCCGTTTCAAAGCTAATTCTTTAGCTATCCATTCCGTTCTCCACTCATCAATAGTTTTATGTAATGTTTCACGTCTACGTTGTCTTTCATCTCGGACAGATTGTAATTTCTTGATATGCTTCTTACGCCATTTCTTTACAGTGAATTTTAATCAGTGAATTATAATAATGAATTATATATCTATTTGTATTCATACCTGATGGCGCCTAACTTTAGATAATTTTAATTTTATTTTTTCAATATATTTTTGACCCGTTGTGCAAGACAAATTTGATTCCAATGTTTTCTAAAAATATATTTTAACACTTTTAATATCCTTATAGTTAATTGACATATTAATATTTATATATAATAATTTTTCTATAAGTCCTAATCATAATGTCCCAATTATTTTAAATAAAATATTAATTTTAAAACATGTACCTTGAAATTTTCAAGACCTTCTATGTTCTCTCCCCATTCATCTTCATTTGCAGTTTCTCTGATTTCTTTTAACTTGTCCAATTTTAATCTCATGTCTTGTAATAAATAATGTGTTTGTAGAATTTGTTCACGTGTGTTTGTTATATTAGGTAATTTGGATACAGATTCTTCAAGCTTTACATTACGAGATTTGATCCATGACTTGAGCCAAGCTTGTTGAGCACTAGTAGTTTTCTCTAGGGAAAAGATGCAAAATTATTAGATTATTTAATAATTTTTTTAAAACAAATAAAAACATAACCATACTTATGTCACCATTCTCGGCTCTATTTACGCCTGGAGGTCCTTCTACTTCGCTAGTATTCGGAAGCGCTATATAACTATCCAAAGGAAAAGAGCAAGAGCTATAAGATTCATACGACAAAGGGTTTGTATATGTGATACTATTAAATGGTTCTAAAGTCACTCCTGCTGGAGGATTATGTGAAAATTGTTGCTGATGTCGCGACTGTGAAAGATTTGAAGACTTGCGTTGATGTGTTATGTGAGGATTACAGCTATAGGGTTGCTGACTTTGTTGGGAAGACATTTAAGATTACTAAAAAAGAGTGCATTACAGTTTGCACGGACCATGAGGCCTTTCTATTTTTGTAACAAATTTTGTACGACATAATAATCAACGATTCTGTAGCACATCACAATGATAAAATTATTACGTCAAATTTCACACTTAAAATACGTTTTCGCATAAAAATCACAAATTTTTTTATTTAAATTTTTCTTCATTTTGTCCAAAAATTAAGAAAAAATGAATTCTACTACGGGTTCGAATATGACAATTCCTGAAAAAGTATCAGATTTATTAGTAAAATTAGATACAACGGAAATCAGATCAAAAGAAGATTTATATCCTTTAGAATTGTTACAGCGAGCTACGAACTATTTAGCCGCTTCAATGATTTTCTTACAAAAAAATACTTTACTGGAAAGACCTTTAAGTAAAGATGATGTCAAAGAAAGATTGTTGGGTCATTGGGGTACGTGAAATATCATTTGTCAGTTTTAATTTCTGTATTATAGAGCTAAATTTAAAATCATTAGGAACATGTCCCGGGATTAATCTCATTTACGCCCATTGCAATCATCTAATAAGAAAACATTCGATTCCAATGTTCCTTGTAACCGGCCCAGGACATGGTGCTCCTGCCTGTTTAGCTAATCTTTTTATTGAAGGATCTCTCGCTAAATTTTACCCTCAATATAGTGTTAATAAAGATGGCTTGAATAGACTTGTCAAAAATTTTAGTTGGCCTCGCGGGTTTCCAAGTCACGTGAATTCTGAGGTTCCGGGGCAAATTCATGAAGGTAAAATCATTTTTTTTTATTTTTTTTAAAAAAAAAAAAATTTTTTTTTTTTTTTTATAAACGTTAAAATTGAATTATATTATGCAAAGGTGGTGAACTTGGGTATGCTCTTTCGGTTAGTTTCGGTGCAATTATGGATAACCCGGATTTGATAGTCACGTGCATCGTTGGTGATGGTGAAGCCGAAACTGGTCCGACTGCAACAGCTTGGCATTCTTACAAATTTATCGATCCAGCTGAAAGTGGTGCAGTAATACCAATTTTGCACGATAATGGATTCAAGATTTCAGAAGAAACGATTTATGGCGCTATGGAGTACGCGTTTATATTAATACATATATAAATATATTTGTTCATTTTAAATATCATAACTATTTTTTAAATTTTATAGTGATACTGAACTTTCCACCTTATTTACGTACGTAGAATATTTTTTTTTTTTTATCTAAATAATAGAATATACATGTCTTTTAATAAATTTTATGTAAAAATGTTAGTGGGTTTGGATATCAAGTTCGCATAGTATCGGATCTAAATGATATCAATGCGGATATGGCTACTTCAATGGAATGGGCATATCAAGAAATTCGAAGAATCCAAAACTGTGCCAGGTCTGGGAATCCAATTTATAAACCAAGGTGGCCAATGTTGATTCTTCGAACACCAAAAGGATGGACGGGTCCTAGAGAGTTACATGGACAACGTATTGAAGGTTCATTTAGATCTCATCAAGTACCTTTACCGCATGCAAGAGTTGATGATGAAGAATTTCGTTTACTGGAATCTTGGTTAAAGAGTTACAAATTTCATGAATTATTTGATTTATCCGATAATTCATTTAGAATGGAAGTTCTTGAAGCTTTGCCAAAAGAAGAATTACGTATGGGAATTAGAAAAGAGACGTATGCTGCATATGAACCTTTAGATTTACCGAATTGCAAAGAGTTATTGGTACAAAAAGGTGATAACGAAAGCTGTATGAAAATTACTGGACAATATTGTTCTGAAGTCATTAAAATGTAAGTTAAATGAAATTTTGTTCTATTTAAATATTTATTAACAGCCTTTTGTATCTTAAAGGAATCCAAAGAGATTCAGAATCTTTTCTCCGGATGGTAATTACAAACATTTTTATAATTTTTATTTTTGAAAAAGTCGTAACGCATCCTTTATGTATTTGTATTTATGTAGAACTTGTTTCAAACAAGTTGGATGCTACTTTTCAAGTCACCAATCGAAACTTTCAATGGTCTCACCAGACTAGCAACAAAGGAGGTCGTATAGCCGAAATTTTATCTGAGCACACATGTCAAGGATGGATGCAAGGATATACTTTAACAGGCATGAATTATTTTCTAATTGCACCAGTATTTTAAAGGTTTTTACTTCAATTGAGATTTTTGTATAGGGCGCGTTGCATTGTTTCCGTCTTATGAAACGTTCTTAGGAATTATCACCACAATGATGATTCAATACGCAAAATTCATTAAACTTGGTATGGAAACATCATGGCGATTGCCAATTGGATCTTTTAATTATATTGAAACTTCAACTCTCTGGCGACAAGAGCATAATGGATTTTCTCATCAAAACCCTTCATTCATCAACAATCTTATTAACATGAAATGTAATTATGTTTAATTTGCACGTTTAACTAAAACATGTTTAAAATTATAACTCAACTTTATTTTAAATATAGATGAACATATTCGCATTTATTTGCCAGCGGATGCAAATTGTTCTCTTATTACAATAGCTCACTGTTTAAGAGCAAAAAATTATATTAATTTGATTATTGGAAGTAAAAATCCAACACCTGTTTGGCTATCACCTGAAGAAGCAGAAAATCATTGTATAGCAGGAGCATCAGTATGGAAATTTGCTTCAACCGATGATGGCATTGACCCTGATGTAGTTTTGGTTGGATGTGGTACAGAAGTTACATTCGAAGTTATTGCAGCAGCGAGTTTATTAAAGAAAGATGTTCCAGAATTACGCGTTAGGGTAGCTAATGTGACAGATTTAATGATTTTACCAGGAAATGGGAGTCATCCACATTCTTTGGATAACGAGGCTTTTGAAAGCCTGTTTACTAATGACAAACCTATTATATTTAATTTTCACGGTTACCCAAGTGTAATTAGAACTCTCTTATTTGATAGGCCTAATTCACAACGTATAACTGTGGTACGTAGTTACAGTATAAATATATGATATAATTGTTTGATTGACGCATATTATCATAGTAATTTTTTATGTTCGTTTAATGACGTAGTTGGGATATAAAGAAGAAGGCACTACAACTACCCCTTTTAAGGTAAGATAAATAACATTTTGTATTTGATTTGCATTCATTACGTGTAATTCACTCTCTTTTCTTCTAAACTTAGATGCTAACTGCTAATGGAGCCAGTAGATATGACGTTATAATTGCAACTATTCATAGCGTGTCCAAGTTTCATCCAAAACTATCGATAAGAACACATGAACTAATCTCATTATATAAACATAAAATTGTCGAGCATGATAAGTATATCGAGAAATATGGTAAAGATCCCGAACATCTTATGGATAAACCAGAATTTTAAGTGTAGGTTAAACTTTGAGGTATATTATTGCACATATAGTATGAGCTGTTTGATTTATTTACAATAAACAGCCTGATAAAGATTATGTATATTATTTTATAATTTGTTGGATTATATAATTTTAGAAATAATCAAATATTTGAATGAAAAACAAAATAAAAATTTTTTTTTGAAGCAAAGTTTTTATTTGTTGATATTATAATAATTTAGAATAATACAATTTTATATCATCCTAAACAAAAGAAATATACAGAGAAAATAAAGAAATAAATGAATTTAAAATAATATTGCATAATAAAGGGAATTGGAAAATCTTTTTAAATGAATAGGAATAAAGTTACCGATATACAGTAGTTAGTCTACTAAAGATAATTTGTAACATGAAAAAACAATTTATTAAACAACCTTAAAAAGAAATAAAGTTCAAAATAATATATATATATAACGCTACATGACAAATTATTGAAAACCAAATCCTGTAGTTCCCTCCGAGATTGCCAATAATAATTGAGACCTTAACTGCTCGTAATTTTCGTATTCAGGAATATCTATTTGGTTGAAACTAGTAAAGATGATAAATTTTAGATTAGAACAAATAATCTTCATGACTATAATAATAAAAAAGCATGTAAGTTAAAAAGCGATTTACCAAGTATGGGCAGATGGTAGACGATCTGCGCTAGCAAAATCTTTATGAATCTGGAATTTCTGTACACCATGAACACCTTGAAGAACGGAAAAACCTTCCAATGGTACTTTTGAAGTACCTGTAACAAATTGTAAGAGTTTCGCTCGCTCTTCTTGATCGAAACTTCTCACTGCTCTCCAAAACCATTGGATTTGTGGAGATGAAGGAGTATAATTTTGATATTCAGTATTATTTTTCCAATCATCAATATCAATATCTGGCATTCCAGAAATTAGTAATTCTAACTCTTGTTCATTAAATATACTAATCAAATGTGCTGGAATAATTTCATGGAAACCGGCAAGGAATTGCTCAATCTGATCTTTAATAGCTAAAGTAAGTTTCTGTTCGGTTACAAGCTTAACATATTCTCGTTTGTTTTCTTCTGTCACTGGAATATTTCTGCCGTTTTCTTTTAAGTCAATAATCTTCTTTTGACCAAAATCATCGGTCTCAACACTAAATGTGTAGTCAATTACACCTGTGATATCATTATTTAACATCCACACCAAACTGTTATAATATTCTAAATCTATAGCTTCGACATCCCGATAATCAACGGGCTTTCCAAGTATATGTTTATAGAAAGAACGTGTGAAATATGCATCCAAGAGCCTTCCATCATAAATAGCTTTACCAATGACACGTCCAACAAATTTAAAGAATAGCAAATGTTCTGGGTTTGCACCAGAGGCTCTATTTGGTTGATATGTAAGTCTATCTGCTGCTGATGTTTTGAATAATGCATAGTCCTCATTAAACATTTGTCTTGCAAGAACTTGGAACCATTCTCTTGTTACACCACCAGCGTCAACGCCTTCCTCTTCGTAAAACCGTACACTAAGTTTGCCATATTTAATTTCATCTCCGGTTCTTCTTTGTAAGTTCTGGAAGGAATCTTCAAATACATATTGACGTCTAACATTAAGTTGTAAAGAACCATAATGTTCACGAGCATTTGTACGTTTATGAAGTTGCTGGTTGAAATAATTTCTCTTATTGTCAAATTCAAGAATCTTCGGATTATGCACTAATAAAGAGAACGATCCACTCATTAAAGAAGGATTATTCCTAACCATCGTATTGAGAATCTTACGATGATCCTCTGTAAATGTAAAGAACAAATCCTCCATACTCTCAGAAGGAGAAGAATGCGGCCCTGGTGAAGATATTTTTTGACTTGATGATGTCATGCCAACATATTTACATACAACCATCAATGACTCTATAAGTGGTAAAAGAACGGTTGCTACATGAATCATATCCGGTTTTTCATGTATAGTAGTCAAGCATCTCCCTAGTTTTTTCCATAGTTCAGTGAAATTGAGTGTTTCATATATCTTCATAACTTTTTCTTCATCATCTGTCAATTTAGAATTTCGTGCGTTGCTATCTAACAATGTTCGTGGTGCAACTGTTTCCGCTTCATCAGGATCAACGGTTGGAGCTAATGAAACTTCTGTTTGCGTATTAGATGAGGTGATATTGGATTGTTGTTTACGAGAATACATGTAATCGATTGTCTTGAGAACACGTAATAGTTTTGCTTGCTTCGAAGATGAAGGTGAGAATTTGGACAAAGTCACTCCTTGTACATCAACACCGGTGTTTGCCTTATCTAAAATTTGCGCTAAATCATCAAGATCTTCTAGTATATCGTTTCCAAGAGATTGAGCACGTTCAACTAGTTCCGAAGTTATTACTTCACGAGCTCCACTTAAAGTGGAAAGATGTTGTATAACTGAAAGTGTGTATTTGAAAGTATTACTTGTACATTCGCCGGCAGTCAATACATTCACTACTAAACGCAAACAATTTTCAGGTATAACAGGTGGTTTGAGTGTAGGAAGCTTCTCTGGTTCTGCTTGTTTAGACGAGGAAGCTGTAGCATTATCTTGAATCGTTTCATTTCCAGATGGATTATTATTGTCATTAGTCTCCAGATTATTATTATTTTGATCGTTAGGTATATTTAAAACTTGATTGTCAGTTCCAGGAATTTGATGGGAATTATTTTCGTTATTAATTGTGATGTTATTAATTGTGGTGTTATTTTCGTTGTTACTTGTGTTATTTTCACTGTTATTGGCATTATTGTTGTTTATTTGTAATGAAGAACCTCCTTCGTTTCCATTATTAGAAGTTAAACCAGAATCACCAGATGAAGTCGACGAATCCGATTTCGATAGAGTTGATAAAGGTCGTAAAACGAATGATAATAAATGCATTAATTGATCCATTAATGCTGTATTTTTGATGAACACTTGCCTATCTAAAAGACTAAGTAGTATCACGACAGGATATTTGCTAACAGAGGATTTAGTTTGTTTTTCTTTGCCCTTACGACTATTTGATCTCTTAAGCCCAATATTGCTTTCATGTTCCATTAAGAAATATGTAACTGATGCCTCATTATATGTCACAATATATGTCAAAGCTTCCAAACATCTTTGAGCAATCAAATTGGGTACATTTTCTCCAGCTGCTTGAGTTATTTGAGCAAGAGACGGATTTGGAGCACTCGATTGTCTTCTTGGTGTACTTTTAGGAGTACCTTTTGCACGTAAAGACATTTGAGCAAAACTCTTATCGACAGCGGCTACGTCACCACTTCCATCATAAAGGACCGAAAGTAACATTAAAATCAATTCTCCGCGTGTTTTACTATTTTCACAAAGATTAAGCAATAGCTTATGGAGCAAATTTTTATTGCCCAATGGTTGGGGTAGGAATAAAAGCCTGACCAACGTTGCTAATCCTGGAGTGTCAACAAGTTTCATTGCATCACGCTGGACAGTAGGTTTCTTAGGAGTTTGTACAGCTGGATTAGTACTAGCAATGGTTCTTGATCGTACTGCATTTGTATACCTTCTACTTGCTCTTTCTCGTAAAGCATTTGCTTCGGCAACAATTGCTGGAGGTAAAGATGCCAAAACCATTTCATCTTGTTCAAGCAGGACAGTTTGTCTCAATTGGGGATCCAATGAAGCAAAGAAACTTGCCGTATCCATTTCTGCAGCAACAGGTTCAGTAGTTCTTTGACGGTCTCTCCTTTCTTGTTCAAGAGCTGCTTCTTGCTGAAGAATTTCCTCACGTAAATCAACAGGTAAAGCTTCCAAAAATTCAGTACTAATAGTATCTCCTGCACCACTTACTGGAGGTCTGTTTCTTCTTTCTGGCGGTAAATGTTGATTTAAAACTTCTTCGCGTAATTCATCGGGAAGTGCTTCAAGGAATGTTGGATCGATTCCAGTATCTGTAATATCCACAGGCTGACCATTAACCATAACGGTTGTTCTTGCACTTTGAGTTTCACTTGTACCTTCAGCTGCACCCTCGACTGTACTTTCGACTGTACTTTCGACTACAGCTTGAGAAGCTTGTGAAGTTGTCGCTCCTCCCTCTGTAACAGTTGGTTCTTCCTCCATGGCTACGTTATCCTCAGATATAGTAGGTACAATTTCCTGCGCTGGAGATGGTTCAGCATCCATAGCATCGGGATTCTCTATATTTTCTTCAGTTTCAGTGACAGGAGCATCTTCTTGCATGGTGTCCCCAAGTTCAATAATTTCAGTAGTTTCGGTAACTTCAATTACTTCTTCAGGTTCTGTAGTATTTTCAGTCATTGATGTATCCGATGTTACATTTTGTGTTTCAGCAGCTCGAGCAGCTTCTGCTTCAGCCCTAGCTCGCTCTTCTAACTCTCTTCTAACTCGTTCTTCCTCTTCTGCTTTTCTTCGTTCTTCCTCATCACGTATTTTCCTTTCTTCACGTTCTTTCTCATCCTTTTCTTTTCTTTTTTTCTCCTCTTCCACTGCAAGTGGAATTAAAGCATTCAATATATGTTCTACTAGTTTTGTAGCCTTTTCCGACACAGTATTACCGTACATCATACGGGCTTCGTCAAGCCACCTTTGTCCAGTTGAAACTGGCATAAATTCTTGAACAGCGGTAATTGGGTCACTCGGTGGTGTGGTAATATTTTGATTGTCTTGGGCATTTGTTATCGATCTAGGAAATACTCGATCAACTTCAATTCCACTAACTAAACCGCCCGAACCTGTATTTAATTCAAGTCTATAAGTAGAATGTCCTAAACCACGACTTCTAGTTAATAATTGTTCTAATAGTTGAACCGCACCACCACCTATCAATTCTTCGATAGATTGTGTCCAGTCACCCAATGGTCCATTTCTAACATTTCTTCCTCTGAATTCAACTCCTGTAGATCCGGTGATATTAGGAAGATTTGATGTTCGGTTAACAAGTAATGGATGTGAAGTAACATCATCGTTAGAACCGGAAATCGGTCTATTTCTTATACTAGGAATATCAACTTCATCATTTGTACCGAAATTAAATCCATAACCAGCATGATCACTTATTACATAATCAAGTCCTTCAGGTGGAACTTCTAGAATAGCACGACGACCACCAGGAATATGTCGATGACGTCTATTACCAAAGCTAAATAAGGCTCGACTTGGACGGCCTGGCAGAACAAAATCATCATCATTCATAAAAATTGAGCCAGGTTGATTCCATCCCCAATTAAAGTTGAGACGATCTACATAACCATCATCAATTACATCAGCACTATCTAAAACTACGTCATTTTCTTCTCCATCATCAGCTTCTTCATCGTCATCATCATCATCGTCGTCGTCGTCGTCCTCATCATCCTCATCCACCAACATACCTTCATCATCAGCTCCAAATCCTCCATGTCGGCGATGGCGGTGATGATGTCCTTCAGCATCATCAATGACTTCTTCAGCGATATCGCTTCGATTTATAATAACTTGATCGTGAACATCCCACATTTCTTGATCATCATCTCCACCTTGACGAATACGAACAGGATGTTCATCATCTGTATCATCATCGTGTTCTAAATGATGGCTTATATTGTTGTCTTCGTTTTCAGAGTTGTCATTGTTCTCATTATTCAATATTGCAGAATGACTATGTAATGGTTGACGAACTACTATTTCTACGTCCATATCTTCATTATTATTGTCATCTTCATTTATGTCGTCTTCATTACTGAGATCACTAATATCACTATCAGTTTCTTCCTCGTATTCACCATTGTCGTAAACTTCTTGTTCTTCATCAGAACTCATGTCTTCATCTTCCATATCATCACTTTCAATTCTACCTTCAAGAGCACCAAGTACAGAAGTTGCATATAAATCAGGTGCTTCTGTTTCATGAACCATTTCATCAGCTGATGGGGTAGAAATGGAAGAAATACTTTCGCGACGTTCCTGTTCTTCTTTAGAAGGTTCGGGTGCGCGACCCAATTTGATAGCAATTTTTGTTAAAAATTCGAATGGCTTCAATAAAGCACTTATCAAAATTCTTGCTGAAGGATAATTTAAATCTACTTCTGAAAGAGCTTCAGTTAAAGTGTTAACGAAATGTTTGTCAAGCATTAACTTAGCAACACTAGCGGGGCCATCATCAATAGGTTTGTTTGCATTATTACTTGTACTTGTTCGTGCAGTTAGAATTGCATAACATAATTCGGCCAAAGCCAAAAGTCTCCCGTATTTTGTTTCAATAGGATCGGATGAAGTAATAGCATTCTTAAACGAACGTGCTATAAAATCCAAAACAAATTTACGAACTTGTACTAATTCAGGCTGGACCTTCTTTTCATCAACATCATTACTAATGTTTGAACATAAAGCTACAATAACTGATGTAGTCCATTTAGATTGTCCATAACGTTTACGTATTTCAATGTCAGTTGAAGGTGTAATACATCCGTATGGTAATAAATCGTTCAATAGATAACTCAATAAAGGAGTTCTTGTCTTAGATGAAGTGGTGGGACCACTGCTACTTTTCCTACGTGAAAGGTTGATAACTTCAATTTTACATGAAGGATACGATGAAAGTAACTCAGTTAAACATTGAAGCAAGAAACAACGACATAAATAATCCAAATGTTCTTCAGGTTTGAATTGTGGTTGAGTAGACCCCGTATTATTAGAATTAGCTGTGTTGTTATTAGCATTATTATTGTTGTTAACATTGTTTTCGGTACTTTTTTGTTTTTCATTTGCAGTTTCCGTTGATTTAGACTCTGGAACCACAACGGACTGAATACTACGTATTGAGATTAACTCATTTGCAATAAAATGGATCAGATTTTCTGCTAACTCGGAACCAAATGACTCTTTTTTAGGTGATTCAACTGTTGCAGATGTTGAAGGTACAACATCTGTCATTTCTTCTTCATTAACAGTATTGTCTTTACTTGTTGTGTTGCGAACTTCTTCTGTCTCTTGTTTAATCAAAGTAATCTGTTGACTACTTCTAGTAGGTTCATATCTTGGTAATTTACAAAGTTTCTTGGTGGTCTGAACAAATATTTCTGGATTACGTAACGCAAATTGTGTAGTATTTCGAAGATAATTATTGATATCGACAACGCGCGGTCGATGATTAGTGAACCAATTTTTTATTTCTCTTTCCATAATTGATTCTAACACAGATACATCCTCTATAACATGACGCAATATCATAACAACAAATATTTGTTGTCCACGGAAATCATGAGCTCGTGGTTTGTAAGCATTAAAGAGTAACGACAATCCGTCCTTTTTAACGAATTCGGTTGCATCAGAATGGCGACGAGTTATCCGAACCAAGATTCGAAGCAATGAGATGATAATATCTTTGTCAAGGTCTGTACGTTTCATAAATGATAAACAGTATTCGAGCAAATTTGATCGTTGTGAATCTGTTGGTGAAAAAGTATCTATTATAGGATCTTCAATCGCTTTCGACTCTTCAGGTTTGGATTGTGACTCCACACTTTTTGGTTCATCTGATAAAGATATAAAAGCCTCTATAACTAATAAAGCTGATGCTAACCATTTAGGTAAATTACTTTCAGAAGACTGTTCAGCTTGCTCAGCTACCATAGATAACATATCTGAAAATATATTGAATGGTAAATGAGGCATTTTTCCTTGAATACTTGTTTCATTTAATAATAAAGCTAATAGTCGTAAACGTGAACTTAAAGCTTTTTTGCGTAATTCTTCGGGTTGTTCACGAGCATGTTCAATACTTTTTATTACTAACTCTGTTGTTTTCTCAGCTTCGTCTTTGCTCAAGAGGACAAATAAATCTTTCACTTCAAAAATAACTTCTTCAACTTGATCTAGTAACTCAATAGCTCTATTAGCAGCACTTGCTTTTAATTCTTCTCTAAGAGTTTTGAATTGGTCTACCGAAGCGACTTCTTTTCCTTTTCCTTTATCGCTTTTCTTTGAAGTAGTTTCTGTTTCCATAGGAATAGGAGTATCATTAGATACTGAACGTTCCGCGGATTGGCTACCTTGAGCTAAATCGTCTGTTTGTTCCATATTTCCTTCGTCGTTATCAGATGAATCGTCATCATCATCCCCAGAAGTTCCTGTAATATCCACATTCGAACTAGCGTTTGTATCAGTCTGCGCATTTCCGCCAGTAGATTGATTAATTGTTGAAGAATCACGACCAGACTCGGCCGTTTGAGCTTCTGAAAAAATTGCAGCTGCAATTGTTTGTGGGTGATTTAATAAAAATTCTGCTGCAGTTTGGACGTGGTTATTACATCTTCCAAGTGCTGTTTCAGCGGCGGAGCGTGGAAACCCCATGTCAATCAATTGTTGAACTCTATCTTCATCCGGAATAAGAGGGTTAAGAGGATTTCTTCCAAATATCGACGATGCTGATGATATGCTACTTGACCCTTCTATTCGTTGATTTACTTCACCTTCAGCCTTTAGAATTTGTACTAGATTCAGTATAACAGATTTTACAATATTTGGTGGTGCTTTTGTTAAGTAAGAGCTTTGCCAAAGTTCATTAATTATAGGAAGGATCTTTGCTCGAAGGCTCACGAGAAATTCATAAGGGTCGAAACGATGTTCTCGATCTTTAGATGTCAAAGTGCTCGTTTGACTTGAATCGTGTAATAACTTGGCTGATGCGACAAATTGGAAGAAATTAAGTGTAACCTCGATGCATCCATGAATCCTTGTAAGCTTATCTTTTGATTTGTCGTCTGCTTCAATAGTCGAATACTCTTCAAAAACTTTAATTCCCTCTGCATCTTCCCAGAACTTGCGCAAAAGTGTGAATACATAGTCCAAACCACCAGATTTATCAAAAGAAATGACTAGCATTGTCTGAAGAGATACTTGATTTCGTTCTAAATTTTATCAAGACGTAAATCAATATCAATATTTAAAACATTTTAAATAAATTAGACATAATTAAATCAGTTACTAACCATCTAAAAATAGTAATGATAAAAGACCTAACATAACTGTAAGATAATTGTACTTGTTTGTAGAATCGGGTTCACTATCAAGTGCTGAAAAAAGAAAAAAATTAAAAAATAACTCAAAATTAAATAAAAAAATGATTAAAATTATATTTACTATAACGATGCCAAGTTAAATGATCACTAAGAACTTCAGCAATAGAGTCGGATACTTTAAAAGCAGATGCTTTTTGACTTGCATCTGGTGATTTACGTGTGAAAAGCATCTTGGCCAAACCTAAATTATTAAACTTTAATTTCATTTATTAAATTAATTTAAATACTACTTTATAACACATACCTTGAAATAATGATGTCAAACAAGAAGGAATATGTGATATTAAAAATTTAAGATATTTGGCGTTCTTCACTTGACGGTTATTTTGGTCGACAGAAGGTTCATTTGTATCGGTTGTTTCTTTATCATAATCATCTAGTATTGCCGAAATAGCACTACTTGTTGAAATTTCGGGTAGATTAAAAGGTTTCTTTGGTTTTGTTTGAGAAGCATACCATGACTTTGGTACAGATGATTTTAAGATGACATTTTCCCAAACGCAAGTTCTATAACACAAAATTAATGTATTTAACTTTAACATCATACAAAATATTATACTTTAGTGAAGCAAATTAATACCTATGCAATTTTCCTAATGAAGGAATAACTTCGCTGTCAGGTCCAACAAAAGCTTCGATTACAGATGATACACTTTTTCCATGAGAGAAAACTGGTGTACAATAGACATCGGAAAGTAATCCAACATAGCCGTGTAAAGTTATTAATGACCTGAATGTTTTGTTGGCTTCTTCAACTTTTGCAGTATCTTTTGCTAAATATTTTTATTTTAAATCTTTAGTATATCAAAGTAATGTTTGAACTTTAAAAATAATTCAACATACCATCAAGATCAATGTATTCAACGAGAAGACCGCCTTTTCCATCATAATTTAAAAAATTAGTTGCTCCTTGAAGTGCTTCATTAAGTGCGACAATAATTGCTGTAACGCTTTTCTTTGGATCAACTTCGGCAATTGCTCTCATTAAGTGAGAAAGAGAATATGAAGCTGACGAACTTGCAAAATCGTACGGTACAGTTGGTAATGCATAGAATTTAAGAATTATATTCAACCCATTTTCTTGTTTGAGGAATTCTCTACAATGGCTTTGAGTCTGAAAAAGACCTTCTAAAAACTATTAATAATTACGAGAAAGCATTAGTTGTATTCCGATATCGTTTATGTATTTAAAATGCGATAAGTACCTTTGCGGCAATTTCAATAAATGAAACAATAATATTCTCTTTTTTCTCTTCTGATTTAGCAGAGTCAGCATCGCTCATGGTAACATCAGTTGATACTGGTTCTTCTCGATTTTCTGGCTGAACATCACTTTGACCATCATTCGTTCCAGTATGTAATATATTAGTATCATCAACAACAATAGAATTGTCCTGTCCTAGTTCCAAGATACGTTGAAGTGTGACCATAATTGTATTCATGATATTCTGTTTCAAACTTGGATGATGTCTCATTAATTCATCAATATTGTTACCTAACACCGAGGCGACTTCGTTATCTTGAAGAGCACGCAAATGTTCAATAGATGTAAAAATTGTAAAGAACTTGTCTATCGGATTCATCTGAGTAAAAATTTCCATTCCTTGTGGATTCAAGCATATAGCACCAAATGCATTAGGAATAGATTGAATTACCTAAATAAACCCAAAATTAAAAATCAAATGTACTAAAATAAAATGTTTTAAAAAAAAAATATTTCTGGTATCTCACATCCACTGAGGCAGGAATATCTTTCATGACAGATTTTAAGAAAGTTTGTGGAAGCTTAGCCTCTTGCATAATCGGAAGTGAAGTCGGTTCATTATGAATAAATGTTGCAATTATATTAATTGCTGAAAAATAAAATAAATAAGTAACTAATAAAAGGAAAAAACCATAAAAAAAAAGTATATTGATCATAAGATTTAACTAAATTTACCAAGGGCAAATATACTACTTCCAAATACTTTAGGTTGTTCAAAAACCTTTTTAATTGAGTCTGGAAGAGAAGTGTCAATAAGATTTCGCAATCCATCTGCAGTGCCAGCAGATTGCATCATATGTAAAACAAATTTAAACATCGATTTCAATAACGATGATCTTTCATAAGGAAGTGTAACATCAGATGTTTCAAGTGCAGTTACAGGTTCGGTGGCTATATAATTAATTTATAAAACGATTAGTGAATGTATATTATATAAATCGAAGGAAAGATGGCGAATATTACCTGGTAGGTTCGCTGAAGTTGAAGATCCTGCGATCGTTATATCTTCCATGAAATCTCCTTGGTTGTCATCCACTAACTGAACACCATAATCAACTTCTTCCTATAAAGCAAAAGCAAAAAAGTTAGAGATTGTTCTGAAGTATAAAAACTTTAATGTCAAACTAACCTTTATTCTTTGGACCAATATACGAACTCCGTTTGCATTACAAAATGAAGTAAATGAAGGAGTAAATCCATAAACAAGACTGTCCAAGACACCAACAGCCTTTGTTATATTCTGAAATAAATGAATAAGTTGATTAGAACAAATAGAGATAAATTTTTAAATTTTTAAAATAGTAAAATTCACCTTTGACTGCTGCGGATTTTTATTGTGCAACAATTGTAAGAGAGTTGGAACTATCCCTGCTGAAATTACCATAGTTCCACCATTTTGTGTGGTGATAAAATAGGAAATTAAAGCAAACATCGCATCATAATATTCTTGGTTGAAAATAGCTAAAAATTTAAATAATAACAAATCAATAAAAATTATAAAAAAAAAGTAATTAAAACTCTAATTCAACTTACGGTTATTATTATCCAGATCAGCAATCACTCTTCGTAACACGTAAAGCAAAATACCATGGTTGGCTGAAGCATTAACAGCAGATAATACTTCACCAAGTTTTGAACGATATCGACTGATTCCGTCCAGAGAATAAAATGCGACTGTTTGGATTTCCTAGTAATGAATTTACATAAATAAATGAGATTTGTCAGAAAGAAAAAAAGATTAATTTTGAAATTTCACTTATACTTACAATTGGTATATTTCTATCTGGATGAACCAATTCAGCAATATTTGCAACAATATCGGGCTCATACAAAAATAGTTTAGATTGAGCAACATGTTCGGGTACAATATGAGCTAAAGATAAATATAAATTAATTCGTTATAACATAAAATTGTGTATAAAATAGTTTAAATTATTATCATACCCATAATAGCAATAGCAAGTATTCTTATTATCAAGAATTTTCGTCTCGACTCTGTCGACTTAATACTATTAACAATCCGAATTCGATTTAAAAGAGCATAGTGAAACTCTTCAGGTATATCATATTCCTCGATAACATTGTTTAAAATGTCCATATCCGTTTCTCCATATTGACGAATGTTATTAATAGAAATTAAAGTAACTCCTTCTCCAGTTTTAGTTCCACTAGTACTTGAAGCACTATCTTTCCTTTTTCCTTTTTGAGGTGTGGATGTAACGGACCCGGCAACATCACCTTTCTTATCACCTGTTGTTTCTGCAGCTTCTGATGGTGTTAAATGACGATAAAATTGATAATTTAAGGTTGCTAATTCTTCTGGGATTTTGACTTCATCAGACGCAAGCTGCGCCATTTCGAGATCATACTCCTTTGTAGCCCAATTGTGAGCCAAAGTTAAAATTCGATCCTGAGAAATGTTAAAATTGGTACGAAGAGCACGTTGATTACTGAGACGTTGTGCAGGTCGGAGTATCAAACGTAATAACACTTCTAAAACACCCAAGTCACTTGTATTTAACAAGTCATTAAGATGCTACAAGAAGATTAATTTAATTAATTCCACTTTTATTCTTTTGATACGAATGAGATGAATAAATAAGTTTAGATTATTAAATGACATACTTCGTATGAACTATATAAGTTTCTGTTTGTGCAGTTTTCCAGTAACATTCGCGAAAATTTTAGTATAGAAAGTAAAGTACTGCGCGTTCCTTCGGTAAAGTTTACTGTCTGCAATTTCTTAAGTTTGTAAGTTTGACAAATATTCTCAAGAATGTTATCAAAGCGGTTTAGTACAGCAATCCAGTGAAAGAGGTCTCCTCGTGGATAATTCCATTCTTTAATAGAATCCACCGTGGCTGTTATTTCCTCTTCGTGACATTCGGTGAGCTTTTGAATAAGACTTTTGATAGGCGGTATCTATGAAGAAAAAATACGTAGTTATAAAAAAAAAATTTTTTTTGAATATTATATTTTATAGCAAGAAGAATAACTTTGATCCGTCAATCCATTAATGCACAAGACTAGCTAAAAACTTTACTATTTTCACGCAGCTAGCTCAAAAAAATTTTTTTTTAATGTAGAAACTAACACTAAAGAAATTCTTTGAAGTATTACACTCATAAGCAAAGAAAAAAAAAAGAAGTACTCACTGGTGCCGCTAATTTCTTTGGTGGGGTTTTTTTGATTTTCATTATTATTGCTTGATCTAAACAAGCTATTTGTTAATAAAGAGTAGAAATTAAAAAACTTTTTAGAAATATCGTCAAAAACTGTTTTGCACGCGTGTTTGTGTTAATCAAAATAACATAAAGGTAGAATCAAGTTTTCCAAGTTTCCCAACCCTTAGAAAGACACAAACGACTACGAGCTTGGTAAGATAATAAACGAACCAGTGTTGTAGTCAGTTCATATATGGCAAGTGTGTAGGTGATGCTTGATTGAACGTAGTAACTTACGTAACCGTTTAATGATAACAATAGCAGATAGAAAAATATCTTGGTGTAATGATTATGTCGAATCAAATGATTTATAGTCAATTTTTCGGAACATTTGATGTTTTTTTAATCCGATAAATTTCTTTTGTTACTGAAAATGGCAAATTTCTTAAAGAATTACCTCATATATTTCCATATGATAATAAATTTTCTACTATAATTTCGTTTAGAAAAAAATATCAATTTAATAACAAGATTATTAAAATTTAGTTACCAAAGCCAATTTTTATTCGATTTTTGGTAAATTTTTTTCAAAAATTATAATTTACTAATTTTTTTATTTTATATTATATTTAAAATATTATATTAATATTATTTCATAAATATAAAATAAAATTATTAACATTTAATATTTAATCACTAACTGTTAAATACTTATATTTATCTGTAAACACTAATATACTTATATTATCAGTTATATATTAAAAATAAGTAATGCAATAATGGTATTAACTAGTATTATAATCATAACTGAAACTAAAATTCACACTTTGAAAATAAACAAATTCAGTTCAGTTTACTGAACTGAACTTTTGAACTGAATCATGGCTCAGTTTACTTAAAAGCTTAATTTGAACCAATTATAAAATATTTATATTATTAAATTATATAATATTTAAATTAAAAATTTACAATTTAGATTAATAAAAAATAGAAATAAATAAAATCAATCATATAATTCTTATTAAATAAATATTAAGAATTTATCAATCATCATGAAGTTTAACCAAATGGAAGTCTTGTATTTATTAAATAGCAGTATTTGATAAGTATTAAAAATTTGTATTTATTAAGTAATAAAAAAAATAAAATACTTAAATACTACAATATTTTATTATTTATTAATTATTTAACTTTTTAAGCATTTTTTTAATACTTTAATATAACATTTATAGATACTTTTCAACATATCTTGTATTCAATAAACGCTATTTATAAATATTTAGTAAATGCTTTGATAAACATTATGATGATATATATATATTTAAATTAAAGAAATATTTTATATTGAAAATTACTAGTAAATATATATTTTAGTAAATAAGAATTTAATATATTACTAAAACAAATTAAATATAATATAATTATTTATAAATAAAGAAAGTATTAAATGCATAAATAATTTAATTGCCAGTTCACCATTCAATAAGATAGACTTTTATATATTAAATATTATTGCTTTGAAATAATATTTGCACTATTTTAAAAATACATTATAACAATATAAACACTTTAAAAATAAAAAGTATTATATTATCCAGGTGTATTTTCAAAACTGGTAGAATCAAGATGTACCAAAAAAAAACTAAAATAAAATAAATAAAAATATTTTTTATTATTTTATTGATTTAAGTTTGCAATAAAAAAATTTTAACTAGTCAACTTAACTAAAATATAAGGTAGAATGATAACTTCTTTCAAATAAACTTATTAAATTTTATATCAAAATTTAAACAACAAAATATTTTTTTATAACTTAATTATGTTTAATTTTATTGATTAGTGAATCATTATTATATTTAAATATGACCTGACCTTATAAGACAAAATTAGTATTAAAATATACCAATTAATATAATTCATATAAAATTTATGTTATATCTACAAATTAATTTTATGCTGCTAGGGTAGTAATATTTATTATACAATATTTTAAGAATGGAAAGTGAGGTATTTGAAAAATCTTATAATATATAAGTGTAATGTAAGATTTTTACATATATAAAAAAGTAAAAAAGTATAGGTTTATAATAAATAAGTATTATATAATAATTAATTCAGTTATAAGTAAACTGAATCATAAATTGAGTTAACTCAATTTATACTATAGTTCACTGAATTATTAATTTTAATTATCTTATATAAAATATTTTATATTAATTCGTGATCTGCCTGATAAGCAGTGATCGACATATAGTATATACGGGGACGATTTATATATAAAAAAACTTTTTTTCAGAATCCTTCTAATCTGGCTAAATAAACTACTTCTAAACAATGTCAAAGCAATGTCAAAGCAAAAAGAAT
>QZLH01000522.1:0-59302 GCA_003833135.1 Oehlia diaphana
CTGACACATTCTTATATATTTTTTACATTTCCGCACATTGCATACAAATTTGCGCGCATAAAAATTTCAAATAATGTGCATATTCCGCACGTGATTTAAAATCTGAATTTCCAACACTGGTCGTACGTCCCCTGACAGAATAGATTTCTGTATTGTATAATAGCAATTTTTATGTAAAGCATAGTAGTTGATAATGTAACGTGGATTACGCGATGTCTGTGCGACATAAAATCGTATATTAACCCAGAAATATTTTTATTTCACATCGGTCAATCATTCCGAACGTAACACATTTTTTATCCGAGCCAAATACCCCAAAAAGCGCTATGTCCACAACATTATTTGGTTGAGAACTTGGATACAGAGACCCTTATCGATTTTTGAAAGAGCAGAACCTCAAGCTCGACGATTACTTGGGAATACTTCGCAAGCGAAAAATCGATGACCAATATGAGAAAGGATGATTTTATTCAAGCTGGGGTTGGAATTGGGACCAGCTATGAAACTTGCAAAAGAGGTTCAGGCCCTCAAAGAAAAGCCCGAAGCGCCCGTTCTCCTCATAAAAGAGATTGAGTGGAAATTTTAGTTAGGTTAAAAAATTATAGGTCTTTGGATGTGGATAGTTTGGAATTCATGCAATGAGTTTCAATTCAATATTATTCAATTTTTCAATTCAATTTAAAATTTTCAATTTAAAAATTAATTCAAAATGCCATGTCAATTGTGTTCTAAACTATATATATCATGGTATCCTTCACCACCATCTATATTCTCTATTATGACCATCAGATCCTTTGCAAAAGTGACTCGAGAGCACGTAAATACGATTTAAATTTAGACCGTGCTCCAGTATTGTCAATTGTTACCGAAAATAGTGTTTTTTAGCGGTATTGGTAGTGCTAGTAGTGTTAATGAAATGATATATCAGGCTAAATCTTTTAATTTACTGCGCCTGTGACCAAATAGATCATTATTTTTCCGTATCACATCATAAGGATAGTATTAAAAAGTTTTCTAATATTCCTCGCTTTTATTTTTTAGCCTTTATATAAATGAATGGTACATGCATTAAAATAATATCATTTTTTAAAACATTGTAAATATTTTAATGACATCAAATATTGTTCAATCTCAACTGCAAATTTAAACAAACTGACTAGTTGCTTGAATAGACTTCTAATAGTATCATTGATGAACATGAAAAAAAGTATCATCTTCCCAAAAATCACTTTCTCGTGCCCCCACCTTTGTCAATATCCACGCGGATCCAACGGGGACAGCTTGGCCATGAGGATGAGAAGCTTGGAGGGCGGGAGGGATGTAAAAAGCATTAATGAGTCTTTGGCGAATGGCATTACGCACGTCAGTAAGCTCACGACCGTTTCGAAAATGGAAAACGCATCGTGAGTTTTCATCCCTACGGGCATTCTGAAGCCCTTCTGTTGCGAAACTATCCATCACGAGGTGATAAGCTGGTTCTCCATACTGGTTTATCCAGTTTAAATTCGGAGAAATTATCAAGACTGGATCAAGCTCATCTGCTTGGTTGACTATTTCCTCATATCGTGCAATTTGTTGGCCAGAAGCTCGCGGAAATATTTCTTGTAGCGCATCTCTAGTAGGTGTGAACAACCTAAGAAATAATAAAAAAGTGAAAAATAATCCTTTGTTGAATATATAAAATTACCGCAATATACTCTTACCCATCGTCTATGCTTGTATTGTAGATTGCTATTGGAGATTATCAGTATGATCAGTCGAATAATAACACGTGAATTCTAATTTTATGATTT
Source organism: Oehlia diaphana (assembly GCA_003833135.1). Classification (NCBI taxonomy): domain Eukaryota; kingdom Fungi; phylum Glomeromycota; class Glomeromycetes; order Glomerales; family Glomeraceae; genus Oehlia; species Oehlia diaphana. Next base: position 1,794 of record QZLH01000522.1, read on the forward strand.
ATCGATATCACACCTTTTTTTATTAAGCGGAATAGAACAAGTACGTTAGCGATAATCATGGTGAAAAAAGCGAAGGGCAAAGCCTAGATAATTGGAAATTGAAAAAGTTAAGGTGACAGAAGAATTAAAAAAGTTGACAAAGCGCGTGATAAACACTCCACACAGACCAACCAGCCTAGAATTGCGCACATTGGTAAAATTGCGACATATGTTAACCATGTAAACCAAGTAAGTGGTGTCAAAAGTGAAAAAAACGCAACGATTTTTTGTGTACACATTCTTTGAAAAATAATGGATGTAAGGTAAAAGAAAAGATGGCAAATATTTATATAAAAAAATTATATTATTATTTAAATATATCTTGTAACAATACTCTAATTATGTTAAGTTTCTATTAATAGTAAAATTCAAGATACCCATTGTGTATCAATCAAGCTTTTAGTTAAATTGTACCCCTTTTACTAATGTCAAACTAATTGTCATATGAAAAAGTTCTAAATAAAAAAAGTGTTGCCTTAGAAAAATGTTTAAAATGCCAAAATAAGCTTGCTTATGAATAAAACAACATAAGTATTATTGTATATGTTCTATGTAAGCACTGGACATTTTTCACGTATGTTATTGATCACTTTATAAGATACATCTGTTATCATCTACAACATGACCGATAACTGAAGCTATATATAACTTTTAGTTTCTTTAAATAATAAAGAAATGATAAATCTTTGTGTTGAATTTTGACCTTATTTTAGTAAACAAAGAAAGTTATGAAATTGAAATTGTTTGTCATATAGTAGTTATATCTATTTCAGAGGTACAGTTAATATATACAGACCCGGACATCTCTAAATCAACGTGATTTTGAGGTTTAATTGAACCTTTTTTAAAAAATTAAAATGAGTTTTTTTTTGCGATTTTCTCAGTATCTAGTGATCCGATTTCAAATAAAAAAAAAGTTTATCCAAATCACAAAAAAATGAAAAATAAAAAAAGAGCAAATTGGGTCAATTTTGGAAAAAGTTAGTTATAAGGTTCTATACTAGATATTTGGGGTGTAAAAAAAAAGTGGACATGCATTCTGTCACACAAACACAGCCAACTCACACCGCGGGTGACTTGTGGCCGCAGGTCAGATTCTAGAGCTCTGAGCCTGACGTAAAGTTGCCTGCCGAAATTAGGGAGTTTCGAATTGTCGAAACTTAAAAATATTACATTTCACTTAATATCTCGGCATCCAACGATCATAGAAAGATGTACCATAGCTCATTGGAATCGTCTCATAACGATGAGTCGAATGGTGGTAAAACTATCTTTCTACTGTCACTGGATGCCGAAATATTGAGCGAAACGTCAAAAATCGGCACTTTGTATTTTACGATACTGTGCCGATTAACGATTAACGTTTCGCTTAATATCTCGGCATCCAATGATCGTAGAAAGATGCGCCATAGCTCGTTGGAATCGTCTCATAACGACGAGTCGAATGGTGGTAAAACCATCTTTCTACGGTCACTGGATGCCGAGATATTGAGCGAAACGTCAAAAATCGGCACTTTGTATTTTCTGAAAAAAATCACGTGGATTTCGTTACCAAGAAAGACTACGCCAAAAAAATGATGAAAAAATGCCAAATTTTATTGAATTAAATAGATTATATTAGATAATAAATCTTTAACATGTATAATGTGTGTCTATAAATTACAATATTTGTTCTATTTACTTTTTTTTCTAATTTTTTTTTATCTTTTTAAAGATCTTAAGGATCTAAAAGAAGTAGAAAATGAGGAATAAGATGAACAATAAGATACTTTAGATTTTAGTAATTTATCAGAATAATCCCAAAGTTTTTTTGCTAAAGCTTCATTTAATGCTTTATCACTTGGTTTAACTTCTTTACAATTTTCATAATAACTATAACCTAAGTTACGTTTACTTATTGAAAAAGTTGGAATTAAAATCTGTAAAGCACCATAATCGGGTGACTTAGCAAATAACATAAAGAAATTATGAAATAATTTCTTTTTAAATTTTCTATTTTTGTTGTACAGATGAGACACCTTTGATTTTATCAACCCCGGATGAATTGCAAGTGATGATACATCTGTTAATTAAGGAATAATATGTTGTTAAATGCTCTCAACAAAAATAGAGGAGGAGAAAATAACGGAGAGAATAACTTACTGGTGCCTTTCAATTTTCTATTCAGTTCATTACTAAAAATTACTCCCTAAAAATAATGCACATGTTATTATAAATTCAATATTGAAAAAAATAAATCAATTTTTGAAATTACTTACCATTAATTTTGTGTTTACATAAATATGACAAGCAGATTTATGTCCACTGAAATTTTCAAAATCAATCGTACCTAATCTGTGTTCTTTTGAATTGGTATTAATAATTTTACAAGGGAATTCAGGTGATGCAGATTTCTTCAAAGTGTCCAATAACAAATTCGTTAAAAGAAATTGAGATAAATAATTAACCTATGAATTGGAGAGAAAATGGTATTAAAAAAAAAAAAAAAATAAGAAATAAATTTTTTTTTTTTTAAAGCATATAACAACTATTTACCTGAAAAGTCACTTCAAAATTATTCTTAGTATTCTTAATTTTCATTAATTCCATTGGAGCGGAACCTAATGACTCGAAATATAATAATTTAATTTAGTTACGTTATAAATAAAAAAAAAATGGTTTCGACCAAATTAGCATACCAGCATTATTAAATAATAAATGTAATTCACCGACTTCTTTAATAAATTTTTCAGCGAATGATTTAACGCTTTTCAAATCGGCAAGATCCATTTCCCATACTTCAACGTTATTACTATGTCCATTTCTTGTTTCAATAAATTCTAATGTTGCTTCTCCTTTGGCTCGATTTCTTACTGCTAAGATTAATTTTTTTGGGTTATAAGATGCGATAAAAGCTGCTAAACTTCTTCCCACACCTAATATTATTAAAGGAAGAAGAAAGGAAGAATTTTATTAATGAAACAAAAAAAAAAAAATTTTAATGAATTTTTCTAAAAAAAAAAAAAGAGAGAGGTCTTATACCGGTAGTTGCTCCTGTGATAATAACTGTTTTCCCAGTTAAATCAGGTTTTTCGTATTTAGTTTGTTTAGAGCCCATCAGAGAAAGATTTAAAAAGTTAAATTATCTTTTAACAAAAGAAAAAATCAAATTTCAAATTTTGTAAAAAAATCAAGTTACAATTTTAAAGAGTTTTTTTTTTTTCTCCTGTTAAAAAAAAAACCAACTTTGGTATAAATATAAATTTATGGTACGTGAAATCCGATTAAGATTTGGCCAAGTTAAAGTTACACAATATATTTTAAATCGCATTATTTTCATTTATTTATTTATTTAGTTAAGAGTGAATAACAATGTTGCGTGCAGGACATTTTTCTTGACGCAGAGAAATCCTATGCATATAATATAAATAGAAATTTAAATATACATTAAAAAAACGATAAAGGACAATTAATTTTTTTTTATTTTTTATAAAGTTTTATTTTTTGGACTTCAAACGAAATAAAAGCGGATTAGAGCGAGCGATTGTCCTGATTTGTAGCATAAACAAAAAGAAAACCCATTGAAAAACATTTTCTGCACTAACCTTATTTACTGTAATCGATAAGCGATCAATTTTATACTTATCAGCCTTAGTGGATAAGTCAATATAAAAAAGGACTAGTAAACGTGTTATCACGATTTATCACGATTTTTGAACTGAGTTTAGTACTACCAAGAAAGTTATTGGTTCATATATTTAAATCAGTAAATCAGTTGAATCAGTTGAACACTAGTTGAACATCGTTATTGGTCATAACCCGTCATTCACCGAATTTGACTTGCTGCTGTAGATCAGGGGAGTTTGTAAATTTTTTTTTTTAAAACAACCATAAATAATCACATAATGATCTCTATTGACTATTATTTCTTTGTTTTCATTCATTTCGGAATTTTCAAATTTTCAAACGATTAAGTTTGTTCTAGATTTTCTAGGATGATAATCATTTCTAAAAAATTTTCAGATACACAGCATAATAAATTAACTATAAAAAGTAGAACTCGCAGTTATTATTGAACCATTCCCCAAAAATTGTAATTATCAAAGTAAAAATGGCTGTTATATAAAATCTACATTAAGGACATTTTCGGGAGAATAACGGAGGATGGCTGCCACCTGGCGTTCTTTTTTAACATCTTGATTACCTAAAGATCCTCCTTTGATTTTTAGGGAAATCTAGGAAACACAAATTAATTACCCATTATTAGAAGAAAATCATCATGATGATATATAATATACATACAGTATATACATATATAGATATATAGTCTATAATCCGCATGCATTTAATAGTCATTTCACTGCCGAAAAGGTTGTGTAATTAATTTTATTAGAAGAATAAAAATAACCGTAACTTTATTTTTAATCTATTCCTCATTAAAAATAAAAATTGAAAAATTACATCAGTTAACAATCAAGTTGAAACGGTAGGGGACTAACAAAATTTTGATAATCACACAGTAGAAAGTCTGGACTGGAACAACCTTATCTTATAATTCAAATTCTTTTCCTACTCATATAAAAACTTTACATTATAAAAACATAATAAACTAATTTTATTTGATTGAATAAAAAAAAAAAAATTTGATACAATTGATAATTTTAGAATTTTATGGAACTGTAGGTAATAAAAAAAATATGTGTATAAGGGTAAAATAAAAAGGAGCAACATGTGTTGAATCAAAGCTAAACAAGGTGATGAGTATCAAAGATGAAGCGAAGTAAGGCAAAAATCTAATATTAAATATAAACTCTATTAACATATTTCCAAATAACCTCAAATAATCAAGTTGAAACAGATTTATAGAATTCTTTATCAGTATTTAAATGAAAATGGTTTATATTTTTACAATTTATGAAAATTAAATTGTAAATTTGTTCCTCAATCTCTTTCATACCAGTCTCTAGCAGCTTTCCATTGGTAGCAAAAGTGGCTTCAAAAAGTCTACACCACTCATAAGGGTCTTCATTGTCTCGTCCATGAAAGGTTGGTTTCTAATAAATTTTTTTTATAAATAGAATCTTCTTTAATAAAAAGTTGTACCATATCTCTAATCCAATATGGCGTCTTATCCTATTCATATAAGAACGTTATATTATAAAAACATGATAAACCAATTTTATTTGGTCGAATAAAAAAATATGCGTATAATGGTAAAATAATAAAATGATCAATGTTATGGAAACTAACCGATGTTTCAAAAGGACCATTTGAGACTTCTCCAATTAAAAGGTCAATATCAATATTTGAACAATTATAGTAATAAGTTCCATAAATATCATTTTTTTTCGTAACACCTCTGCTTGCACTTGATTTATTCGAAATATTATTCCTGAAATAAAGTATATATACATATATTACTTTTAAGAGAAGCAAAATAGGTAGAAATTTACTATTAAATATGAGCTCTATTGACATATAGGAACAATGCAGCGCAATAAAGCTATTGCATTGCATACAACACATAATTAACTTTAATATTGTCAATATTTTTAATTACTGGTAGAATAATGTACGGGATTAATAATATCTATTAGTGGGAACAATTATATTTTGGTGTATTAAAATATTGCAAGAGAATTTTTTTTTTGAATTTAGTTTACTGTATGTACATTATATATGCGCCGATGCCCGATAGCCTAATTTCGATTGTGTTACATGATCATCTTTTTGCGGACATAAAAAAAAGAACTTTTTTAACTCAGTTTTGAATTAAAGAATATACTTATACTATCCATAAACGCAAATAAACAATGCGAAGTTAATATGGGTTAGACTTTAGATGGGTTTATGGTATAAAAGAGGTTTTCATGTTACTTTTATATTAAAAATAATAAGTAACAACTTTATTTGTTTTTAAAAAGTTTTTTAACGGGTAGTAAAGTTGTAAAAAGTGTAAAAGCTTAGAATCTAAAGCAAAACTTGGTATGATTTTATTTGTTTAATTATCTATTATTTATTTTATATCATAATTTAAAGAATTTTAAGTAATAATAAAGTTTTTATTTTAAACTTGGGAAAATTTTTATTTATTCAAAATCTGACGGTGGAAAACTTATGTGATCCTTATCAATAACGATGATTATTTTAATATCATGATAATCACCGCTTTTATTTTGATATAATTTCACTTTATTTGAATCATAGGCTACAGAAAAAATAATTTTTTTTTTGAAATAATAAACAAAATATTACAAAAAATTAATAACTTAACTAATATAAATATTATTTCTATGAAAATATTATTATTAGATTCTACCCAAATAGAGCCTTCGATTAATCATAATTTTTGTTTGATTTAAATAGTAGGATGTCAAAATATACGAGTTTTTTTTGAAAATTTCACGTACTCATATTTTATGCACGTGATATGCACGTTATATATTGTCCACCCGACAATAGTTTTATCATTAAAGGACGATTCCAGAAAAATCGGATATTATGTAGTCAAACCGATAAAAGATGCAATTTCATCCAAAAGTAAATTATTTGATCAAAGTAAAGAAACTTTTTGACCTGCATTAATAATAATACAGGAAATTTGTCGTATTTAACAGATAACTTTGTCATTCATATTATTAATAATTATAATTATAAATCTTAAAATTATACTATAAATGTTTAATTAATTTTTCCGTAGATGTTGATCCATATTACATTTAATAAATGAATTTATCATATGAAATCACGAGAATTTCTCTTATATCCAATCGTATAGTATCATCTCGAAAGTTTTAGCGTGTAACTGTGAGAGCCTACTAATTCAAATAAGTCATAACTTAAAATATAATTAATTAATTTTATCAAGAAATTAATTACAAAATTATGAAGTAATATATGATATCATAAGAATTTTTTAGGGTATATAAAAAAGCTAAAGTCTTTCGAACTCGATAAAAAAAAATTTTTGAAAACCAATCCGAGTAACAAAAAAAAAAAAAAAAATGTCTACGCCTAAGATCAAAGTTGGTGATCGTATTCCCGATGATATATATTTCGGTGTATTGAATGAAGGTGATGAACAGCCTCATAAAATTACTTCTGGTGAAGTTTTCAAGGGGAAGAAAGTTGTTCTCTTTGGAATTCCTGGTATATTTTATTTTAACTTTTCCATTTTTTTTGCTATTTATCAATTATTAATCAGTTTCGTTTTGATAATTAGGTGCCTACACTTCTATTTGTAGTTCAAAGCACTTGCCTCAATTCGTTGATAAATCAGAGGAATTGAAAGCAAAGGGAGTTGACAGAATCGCATGCACCGCAGTAAATGGTAGGTTGTTTCACTTTTTTTAAAATAAATAATAATAATATTCGATTTTAATTGATCTTTTATTTTTAGATCCTTATGTTTTGCGAGAATGGGCAGCAAGTCGTAATACTGGTAATAAGATCCTCATGTTGGGAGATGGAGAAGCAGCATTTCATGGTAGATTAGGTCTTCTTCAAAAATTACCTTTTGCTGGTGAACGTGGATTACGTTTTTCGATGTATGTCGATGATAGTATCGTTAAAGTATTAAACATTGAAGAACCCGGTCCAACCAGTTACAAAATTAGTGGTCCTGAACATATGTTGAAAGATTTAAGTAATTTAGGATTGTAAATGGGGCTGTAAATAACCATTTGTTTTAGTTTTTTTTTTTTAGTTTTCCTTTTTTTAATCAAATTAATCTATATAAAATAAAGTTCATTTAAAAGAAACATATGGTGATATCTATTTCGTCATAAATTATGCAATGTGATTATAAATCAACTAGTAAATTAGTAAAATTAATATCGGTTACACGAAACAATAAAAAATTATAAAATCCTCAAAATATTTTACGTGTGAAAAATAAACTTGAAAGCTTTTTCCAACTTTTTTTTTTAATAAAAAAAAAAATTAGATATAACAGGTTGCGAAAAAAGAAAATGGTTCCTAGTACAAAAACGTCTTCAGAAGAACAGACTGCGTCACAATTAAGAGCAAAACCAACATTAACAACATTACCTCCAGAACTTTACGATTTAATATTCATAAACTGTAATTTAATAGATTTACATTTCAAATTTCGATATGTATGTAAATTATTTTATAATTTAATTCCACCATTCATTCTTTATCAATTTCGTACATCTCTTTTATCGCATCCTTCATTACAAAATTATCATCAAGAAGTTTTTATTGCCAAAGATATTTTAAACATTAAATTAACATCAAAAATTCCTCCCTTCGAAATTTTTCCTTGGACAATTCAAATGAAATTATGTAAAAGTTTTGATAAAGTTGTTGGTATGATCGTTAAAGTTGTTAAACATTTTGAAAAAATTAATAATAAAAAAGCTGATACGGAAATTAATAATAACGAGAAAGGAGACATGAAAATTTCGAAGAAATGGACCTGGATCAATTGTTAAATTAAGTATCATAGATATTAGAAATCATAATCATTATTCAAAATTATTTTTCATTATTATTATTAAAAAATTGTCTTAAAAATTCAGCTTCTTTTGCCATCTCTTCAATACTTCGAGGGGGGCGTTCTTCATTATCGACCCTGTTAGATTTATCAATTTCTTTGTGAATACCATCGTTTGTGAACCAATCTCCAACTTTTCTTGGAATTATGTGTAGATGACAATGTGGTACCTGATTATTATATTAAATAATGGTTAGTAACGAAAATATATAACCCATCAAAAAATATATATAGGAAACAATACTGTTTGTCCTGCTTCGGGTCCGTCCTTTATTTTTAAAATTGTTATAAAGTTAAAAATCAGTATTTGAAAATTTTTTTCTTTTTCCATATTCTAATTACCTGAATCACAAAGGTTAATGAAGTTCCTTGATATTCTCTTTCAATAACTTTACCAACTTTTTGCGCACTTAAAAATAAATCACTTATCTAAAATCAAATAAAAAATCAAAAAAAAATAATGCATGAATTTTTATTCATCATGTAATTCTTTCATTCTTACTTCATCGGAGTTCAAATCACTATATCTTTGAACTACACGAAAAGGTGTTAATAAAACATCTAAAATATTTTTAAATTATTAAGATATAAATATATGGTCTGTTCAGAAATATCACACTTAATCCTATGTTATTCTACTTAATCTTAAAGGATACGGCCACTAATAGCATTATTAATAAAAATGAAATTTATAAGAGACGGTATATAATAAAGGTATATTTTAATAAATAGTTACTTACGCAATAACTGGTTTTAAGTTAACTAGCCCAAAACATTGCTTAGAAAGAAAAAACACTTGACTTGATGGAATTATATGTGGTCCAAACTTATATGTCGCCATTTCAAATAAATTGTTTGTCAATCTCGAGAATTAAACGGTTTATAGCTTTATCAGTCACATGCAATCTTGCAGTTCCATTTGGAACGCTCACGTGATTTTTCAAAGATAAAAAGATCTATTGTACATGATTGCCAAGGTTTATTAAATTAAAAAATATTTAGGTAATACAAAAAAAGTACAGGTTATATTATTCCATTCATTCCGCAATAAAATAAGATTTCATCTCTTCTGCAACATTATCAATAATTCCTTCAATATCACTTCTAATAATAAAAACACAATATGAAGGCTGTATCTTAAAATGCAACAAAATTATATTTTCATTTAATGATAATGTACTATTTTTCATCTGAATATACTGAGATGCTGCAATAGCTTCTTTACCAATAATTTCAACAATTTTCCAACACCCCTTTCCAATCAGACCACCACCATAACTAGCATTTCCAAATTCATTATCCTTATCAATTGTTCCATCCTCTAATCTTTGTTTTATGATTTCCATATTATTTATAACCGATTCACCCACTACTTCTTCTCGTCTTTCATTAGATAAATTTGTCCAAATTTTTTCATAATCTTTTGTAGTCATTTGTAAAGGTTTTAAATATTGTAATATATTTTCTAGGGGGAAAAAAAATTTTAATAAATTTATTAGTAAAACACACAAATTACTCTATACTTACTGTTTATATGTAGAGATTCTAGATTATGATATATCTCTGAAAATGTAGATTCGGTCCTTGCATGATGATATGAAGGAGTTCCCTATAGAAAATTGGAAAAACTTTTAATACGCTCTCTTGATTTTAAAGAGTTTTATTTAATCAAATATTTCGTACTAATATCTTCCGCTGGTCAGACTTTTGACTATTAACATTTCCGGAATGCTTAAAAATTGAAGCATTCATTTCCGAATTTGTTCCAACTCCACTTAATAAAGCTGATGCTAATCTGTCTTTTTCGGAGGGGACAACACTCTTTGCTGTAATTGATGTTATAGGCGCTGTCTAATATATAAAGAATGTATTAAAATACAGAAAGATATATTTTTAATTATCAACTTAATTGTCGAATTACCTTGCCTGATGTTCTCAAAAATGGATGAACATTACTTGATGAACTCTTCGTTGTCCTTAAAAGAAATGAATTATTTAAATCCTTGTAGTGAAAAAGAATAAGTTTATGTTACTTACTCTTCACTTGATATAGCTGATAACGTTGGAGAAGTAACAACGTCGCTAAATTAAAAGAAAATATAATTAAGATATAAACGATTAAATATTAATAACTTGATATAAACGATAGGTTACCGTGACGGTTGTTGTTGAATTGGTTTATATCCAGCACGACTCCATTTCGATGAACTGGGTGAAGTTACTATCTTCGCAACAGACGAAATTAATGATTGCCTATTTTGTTGACTATTAATTTAAGTTGTTATTAATGGGGTTTCTTTTTTATTAAAGAATAAATTTTGTTTGCAATAAATTTTGACTCACTTTCCATCGAATTCTTCATATTCTCCAAATGTTGAGTCTTTTGAGACACTCATCCATGCCAGCTGACCTGGAGTTACGGGAGGATTTCCACTCCAACTAGTTAACATACTGTCTTCAATTGGCGGCGATGCAAGTCCTGAATCTCCATATCTTGGCTCACTAAATGGTAAAATATTGGACGTTACTGGTTTACTTTGGAAATATGGCAAGTCTGGTTTTTCATATGCTTCATATCGTATTTCTGCTGGTTTTTTTTCGTGTTCTAATTTGAATATAAAATATCGGGTTAAAATTATTTTAAGAGAATTTGATTATATAAAGCTTTGATATTCTTACCGGAAGTTTCATTATTTCGAACGATTGGTATAGGATTATAGGGTTTAGCACCATTTTTCAAAGCTGTTTCAACAAATTCATCAAGAAATGAAAGTGTTTCGTCAATCTGTAATACCAATTAATTGATTAATACGAACTTTAAATCAATTTACAAGTTTCATAACGAATTCAATCTATATACCGCGAATTCTTCATTATATGGAGATGGTTTCAAGATCTCGTCCAAAAGTAGAAAATCATCTGCTAATATAATAAATTCCTGACTTCTCTATAAAGGAAAACAAAAATTTCATAATTAAATAATAATAATAATAATAATAATAATAATAATAATAATAATAATAATAATAATAATAATAATAAAATAAATTATAATAATGCATACTTGCTTTACATCTTCAGAAGATGATTCTCTACATTTAATGATAGCTTCCATAATATTGTTTGGACAATTTTTTGTCTTTGACACTTGTTTAAGTAATGAGGTAATTATTACTATCTGAAGACTACGATTAACTTGAATGCGCAAAAAATAAAGTTAGTTCAAATTATTATATTGTGAAAGAACAAAGTCTTGACATTATACAAACCATTATCCTTATTTAACAATTCACATAATTTATTTATTACATTTCCATATTTTTCATCTAAATGATTCAGAAATTCTCCCAAGACCTATCAAAATAAAAAATTTTAACCGAAACTAAAAGAAATATTAAAACCTCACAATAAAAAGTTAAAATACCTTAACGGTCCAAATAAGCAGATTTGATGAGATATTACTTGAATCTTTTTCCAAGACTTTAATTGATTCCACGACAGCATATTTACGTAATTCACTATCCTTTTCAGGATCATCAGTATCTTTGGACACAATCAAAAACGCCAAATTTTCTGTCTTTTCATCAACCAAATCACCAGCAATCTCAAATACTGTAACTATGGATTTTACCAACCACTCTGAATTAGTAGCAAATGTGTATAACAAAATTACCGAAAGTGGATCATTAAGGAAATATTTAGAAATAAAAAAAAATAATATATATAAATTTATCAAAACAATTCGAGTATCTCAAGGATATTTTCCAGAAATTTCAATAATTCTCTCAACTAATAATTTCCGCAAAAATTCATCAGTTGTCGAAGTTTTACGTAATACTTCAGTCATTTTTTCCACAATAATAATGATATTTTGTGGATTAACCATCATATATAATAAATCCAGTGTCTATGTAAATTGTCAATGAAATCGTGTTAAATTGAATAAAATTTAAGAAACATTAAATATTGTATCAGTAATATAGACAAACTTTTCTCTTGAGAGAATCGTCTTTCTCTTCTAAACAATCCACGATAATTCTCATTTGTTCCTCTCCCCACCATTCGCCTTCAACCCACCACACAGGATCAACTTCAGACAACGCAATTAATCCCAAGTATTTTAGATTATGATTATGTGATTTTAAAAAGCGTGTGATTACGCTTAATGGATTAAGATGTGATGGTTTATGAATAAGCGTTGTTAAGACTTGTGGATGTAATCTTGCTAGGGTGCGAATGCATTCGAATATTATAGCTACAGTAATAAACATTATTTTAATTAAAAATCTGTAAAATTTAATGAAATTTATGAATGAAACGAGTAAAACAAATACCGTAAGAACAATCCACACCATTTTCTGCTTTTTTCAAAGTATGAACAATTAATTGTCCAATTTCTGAACTTATTCTTATAAAATATTAAAATTAATATGATAGTTCTTTAATAGTTTAGCAACATTTGCAAATAATTAAAATTACTTTTCATCATCTTGTGCCAACATTCCCAAAATTTGAATAATTTTTACTTGAATCCAAGGTGCAGGAGCTCCATGATAATCATAATTTCTAGGCAAGTATCTATCTAGAACTTGTTCAAGAATATTAACGAGTACGGGAACTAAATCCTTGTATTTACTTGGATCTTCCTAAAGAAGATATTTTTTAAATTTTCGAGAAAAGGATTTAAAATTCTAACAGTGAATTTTAATGATACCTTTACAAAGTCGATAAAAAGACATAAAATGGCCCCTAATACACCAGGATCTCCTCCGGATAATATTTGACGAAATTTCTCGTCAAGATGTATGATCAATTCAGGCTTGTCGCGAAACAATCTGTGAAAAACCATGATAGCTTTTTTCCGGACTATATCTCTTATGAACAAGGAGTTAATCAGCTTATTATAAAGCTTATAATGAAAATTAATCAAAAGGTTACTATAATTACTTTGGGTGAGATAATTTTTCCTCGACTAATCCATACACTGCAGGAATCATTTCAGTATTTAATAACTGACATAAAGCTGTCAGTGCTGCACATACTTCTAAATGATTGCTACTCCTTAAATCCTAATAAACAAATAAATAAATATTAATTAATTACCTACTTCAAAAATTTTAACCCTTTTATTTCGCTGTATCATATTTAACATATATATCCTCCACTTTAGTGCCTTTGATTTAAAAGAAATTGGCCCTGTAAATGATGTTTCCAATTTACCTTTTGTATTGTATTAATTAACATTATACTGAGTTCATGAGTTTCATGCAAGAATAATGAACATGAAAGATATCCTATAACACATTATTAGAACGAATTATTTAATAATATCTTTCATTACTCATAATTTAAATTCAATAGGTTATTATTAATAATTCTCTAAATATATTAATTAAGCTTTATAAATAATGAAACTCACCAACTCTTTTTTCCCATAATCCTTTTGCACTTTGAACTAATTTAACAGCATGAATATGACCAAATTCAACATTATGTCCCAACATGTCACAATAGACTAATCTTGTAATATAATCTTTCATTTTACTCTAATTTCATTGCCCGAGAAGAAATATTATTCTTTTGTTAATATTTGTTAATATTTGATTAATGATAATAATTAAAAATATTGTAAAGAATTTATTAAAATACCGTAGAAATATCTGGCTGATTTAATTTATTTTTTAGGTATGCAAGTTCTTCCGTTACATATCTATCTTCTTCCTGCAATTTGGTTTTTATATTTAGTGAAATAATCAAAAAAGATCTAAAATACAATGAATTCAAGAAATTCAAATTTTTTTTTGACCTGTTTACTTCTAGCTTCGCCAACTTTAGTAATAAACTCGAAAAATCCTTTGCTTAGGCCTGAAGTCAGAAATGTTGAATTAAATATTGTAGGAAGTTGTGAAGACATTTTTAAAAGTTCGAATTACATTAAGTCGAAGGGAAATCCTTTTAAAACGTTGAATTAGTTGATTTTATGTTCGAATTTGATCGACATTTTGATTTTCCAAAATTGGATGATAAAAAAAAAGTACTACAAACAAAAAAAAAATGAATCAAAAAATGTATAGTAATAAATATGTCACAAGAATCATGATAAATTTTTTAGAATTATCTATTATTGATAAAGAAAACTTTTTTTCCATTCACAGGATGCGATCGATTTACAACATCATACATCGAAGGAAAACCCTAATTTAGCTGATTTAACCAATAAATAAGTGGGTGTTATACAGTTAATTCCCATAAATTTACCTCTTATTCAGTCCAGATCTTTAATTATTTGTTCTCTAAATGCACTATTACTATTTATACTGTATATATTGATAAATAGTTGATTTTGTAATTAGAGAATTTTCTTTAATCGATCAAATATGCACATCAGCACATGAAACAAACCTTCAAAATGGATTTATCTCGTTCAAGATCATTAAGTACGTTATGAAGTTTGTATTCTTCTTTTTTTGTACTACATCATAATATTGAAGAAATTGAGTACTATAAATTGGGATAATAGTTTAATTGAATCAAAATGGCCTTATGTTTAATGTTTATTACTTTTTCAAATAAATAGCAATTAAAGTTCTCGGGACATCACAAAATGTATTTGTCCTAAATCTCAATATTGAAAGTTTCAAAGTCGCGTTAACTCTAAACTCAGTGTTGGAAATTCAGATTATTTTTATACACGCAGAGCGACATTATTCATGAGCGCAACCTATGAAGTCATATGCGCTCTTATATATAAAATAAAATAAATAATAGCAAGCAAATATCGCGCCTATCTACATTCAATCACATGCGCGGAAATTTAAAGCGATGTAAGCTGCGGATCGAGAATCACTTATAGCTATCTGATTAATTTTATGATTTTATTCCATTAAAAAATTCTAAAAACTATTTAAAGTTAGAACACAAGAATTAATTTATATTAGTGGGCATATTCCGAGTTAAACAGAGTATTTATACTGCCATCGGAAAATGATGATGTTTATCAAACAGGAGCATCTCAACCTGTTAAATCATCTGTGTAAGCAGCACTGGTTGAGCTAAATTTTAATCTAAATTTTAAAAGGAACTGAATTGCAAAAAATATCTTAATATAGTAATATGGTGCCATAATTTTATGCAAAGTAAACTTAAATTTAAATAATTTAAAAACCCCGAGTTTCGGAATAAGGTCATTTTTCCAAGCTACAAGAATTATTATTTTCTAGCTTTATTTTAATAAAATGTCCAAGAAAAATATCGCGTTAGATCGATTATTAACTATTCAAAATCATATCAGCAATCAACCCCAGCAAACAGGTCCTATCGACTTAGCAAGAGAACGAGAAAATGCTTCGTTCAATGTTAAGCATATGAATTGGTTATTCTGGGGTAATAAAGAATTCGCTGAAGCATTGGTAAGAAATATTATCATTCGTTTTGTTATTAAATTTCGTTAGTTTCCTTTGTTTTCTCCATTTTATATAAATTTATTTCATTTCACAAAGATTGATTTCTACTAATTACCCTTTATTCGCGTGAGTAGCAAGATGCGTTTCTGATAATTCAACGCGATCCGGAACTTCATTTTTCGGGAGGGCATCCTTTTGATTTAACAAGACCCGAAGAGCGCGAAGCGTATGAAACTATTTTTATGATTTTGAAAGAAAATTCGATAAAATAAAAAAGGATGCTTACCACGTTTTTTCTTTTATAGCACTATGAAACAAATTTTTAGGTATATTCAATTAAAAAAATCATTGAAGGATCCATTATTGTTCAAAGCGTTAGGAGTTGCTATGGGGTAAGAATTTTGTTTTTTTTTCTATTTGTTTTAAAGATTATTAATATAATACTTATTTTTAAAACAGCATGTATTCGGAAAGTTTTAATATGAAAGTTTACGTGAATGATTATTTGATGGCACAATCATTTAAATTATTTGGTACGACCGAACAATGCGACGCTTATATAAATGATATTGTGAATTGGAAAGTCATTGGATGTTTTGCTATGGTAAAATAGAAAAAAAAAATTTTTTTCATGTTTTTTTTTTTATTTTTTGAAAATCTTTTTATTGTTATTTATTTTATAGACTGAGCTTGGTCATAGTTCTTTTTTGCGTGGATTAGAAACAACTGCAACATATGATAGAGAGACTGATGAATTTATCATTCATTCTCCAACTTTAATGGCTACAAAAATGTAATTTTATTTTGTTTATTTTTTTTTTTGAATCTATATCGTGTTTATTTTTTAACATGTTCTACTTTTTTTTGATTAGATGGATTGGAATGGCAGGGCAAACTGCAACACATACAATAGCAATATGTCAAACAATAATTGATGGAAAGAAATGTGGAATAAATTGGTTCATAGTACAATTAAGAGATCAAAAAACAGGAAAATTAATGCCAGGAGTAACAGCGGGAGATGTAGGAGCAAAATATGGAAGAAATGGAATAGATAATGGATGGATTCAGTTTTCACATGTTCGTATTCCAAGAACCAATATGATGATGAAATGGTCTAAAGTTAATAAAGGAGGAGAATACATTCCTTCGGCATTTCCTGCCGTATCATATTCCGTATTAATTGGAGAAAGACTCAGTGTATTGTCAGGAGCTATTTCTACATGCGGACAAGTACTTACTATTGCTTGTAGATATGGATGCGTTAGAAGGCAAGGAGCTAATGAAGAACAAATTATGGATTATCAATCTCATTATGTTAGATTGATGCCATGCGTTGCTAGTACATACGTTATATCAGTAATAACCCGGTAAATTTAAATCTTCTTTTAAATAATTTCATTAAAAATTATACTTGTTATTGAAAATATTTTTTAATTTTTAGGGTGATTATAAGCAAATGGGAAGGAATTATGAAATTAGCGCAAACAAGTCAAGAAGAATTTATTTCATATTTGCCCGATATTCATGCAATATCCTCAGGATTAAAAGCAGCAATTTCATGGTGGGGATGTGAAGTCTTAGAAAGAGTTCGCAGATCTATGGGAGGTTATGCTTATTCTTCTTATAATGGTATTAGTGGAGCTATTGGAGATTGGGGTGTTGTTACTACAGGTAAGCAAGCTAAGGTTGATTTCGATAAAATTGAAATTGTAAACTATATTTATTTATTCATTATTAATAGGTGGGGGAGATAATTTTGTGCTTATACAACAAGCCGCGGTATAACTTAAATAATGATATTATATTTATTGTTTGAAAAAAAAAATTAGTTTAATTTATATCCTTTATTTGTTACAGAGATATCTTTTGGGATCTTTTAAACAAGTTTCTCATGGTAAAAAAGTTACTGGATCGGTAGAATTTTTGAATGATATACAACAAATACGTTCATCTACAAAAAGTATTTTATCAGACGAAAGACAATTGTTAAATTTGGATTTTACATTGGAAATGTATACTTGGCTATGTTGTAAAAAGGTAAGATAATTGCTAAATAATTAATTAATTCTTTATTGTTCTCATTATGTATATTTTTTAAGTATTTTCTTTTTTTTTAGGTTGATGTTCTTGCGGCAAGTTTGGATTCATCAACAGAAGGTGAAGAGACAACATGGAATGAAAACCAAGTAGATTTAATTAAATTAGGAGAATTATATTCATATAGATTTACATTATCAGAGTATATTAAGGGTATTAAAGAATGTTCAACGAATAATGAATTCAAAGAATTAATACCCATTTTGACTAAATTAGGAAGTTTATGGGCTATACATTTAATCAATGATTCATTATATTTATTTTTAGAAGAAGAATATTTTAGTAAGGAACAGGTAAAAATGATAAAAAAATGTTATTTAAAATTATGTAAGGAAATAAGAAAAGAGTGTATTCCTCTCGTTGATTCTTGGGGATTCACCGATTTTATGTTGAAAGCACCTCTAGGAAAATATGACGGCGACGTTTATACAGGTAGGTTAAATATATACGTTAATTGCAAGTTTCTTATATATAAATTCTAATTTTTTTTTTTTAATACAGCTTATCTTGATACTCTTAAAGCGGCACCTAATTGTATGGGAATACCTGACTATTGGGAAAAATATGTTAAAAATTTTTAACTAATTCTAAATAATTGATTAAACTTGACCTAATTTTATTTAATTATAATATAGATTTTATAAATAAAATATTTAAATATTTAAAATAATTATTTTTTTGCCATGCATTGCAACGCAACTATTAATTTGGCTGAAATTAAGATTAGGAGTAGTAGTAAATGTTTTAGGATTAGATATATAGCGTTTAAAATAAATTTACAATATTTTTGTGAAAAATTTTTACAATATTACGTGTAGTACTTTTTTTTGTTTCAATATTGAGAAAAAGCAATTTGAAATCATAAGGAATATGGAAATATTGCTTTCATATATGATCATAAATGTATTATCATAAAATGGGACTGGCATTTACAAAATAATGAAAATACAAAGTTTGAAATCTAAACTTTATAATCATCTAACCAAGTGATTGGTACCATTAGCCACCAAGAATAATTCTTCAATACAATCAACATTAGAATTATTTAAAATATCACGTAAATTATCACTATATTTAATAGTATCCCAATGTTCTTTAACATATTTCAATCCTTTAGTTCTCAATAAAAGATCATTATATTGCCAACCCAAGATTAATATTTCATTCCAATTATCATTATTAATCAATTTAACAACACTTTTTGCAATCAACCTTTTTAAAGAAGTTAAAGCCATCAAATCCGAATGTTTATATGAATCTCTTAATATTGAATAGGCATTTTCTTCTTTTAAATCCATTAATCTTCCCGTATAAATATATTGTAATATAACATAAAATACATCATAGCTTACATAACGTATTGGAACCTTATCGAGATTTGATTCTTTAAATCCACCTTGAAACATCATTTTAAAATAATTACATCTAGTAGCCAAAATGATTCGATGAGCTTTTAAAGTAGTACCACAATCAAATAAGAATTCTACATCAGCAAATGATTCATTGAAAAAATATTCTACAATATCACCAGAAGAACTATCAAAATCATTACTAATTTCTTCTACATCTTGATTTTGTTGTTGTTGATTAATAGAATCATCATCCAATAATAATAATAAATTTGAACGAGATAAATCATCACCTAATACAGTCACTTGTATAAATAAATCAATTTCTTTTGATTTATCATTAATATCAGGAAATAATAATTCCAAGGAACAAAATTTTGGAAACCCACAAGTAACATTATCTTTACTAAAATCTGAAGTGAATTCAAAAATTTGTTGTTTAATAATTTGTTTTCTAGTTGGAACATGAATTAAATCATTATTATTTATTATAGTTGTAGGACCTAATTTTCCTAATTCCAATAAAAATTTTTGTTGTCTTGAATTTATATTATTTATTTTTTCATAAGGAGTTAAAATTGCTTTTAAAAAGATTGAAATATAATTTTCATGACCAACATTTCCATTTGGATACATACGAAATTGCCAAAAATTATATGTTAATAACGTATTTGTATCAGTTTGAACGATATTATTTTGAAGATTATTTGGATTAATATCCGTATTATAAGTATTACCACAATTAACACATGTATTATCATTTGATTTTATAAAAGTTGGTAACCAAAATTTTGGAGAATGAATTCTATTTTGATTTGAAATTGTTTTAACATAATGTTGAAAACTACCAAGTTCCCATAAAAAAGTATTTGATGAAGGGTAAGAGTTCATTATGAAGGAAGTAAAAGAAAAAGTAAAAGAAAAGTAAAAAGAAAAGTAAAGAGAAGTAAAAGGAGAAGTAAAAGAAAAGTAAAAGAAAAGTAAAAGTAAAATAAAAGTAAAAAGAAAAAGTAAAAACAAAAGTAAATGTGAAAAGATAAGAAACATAAACAACGGGACGGGGTTTAATCAATTTAATGACGTATGTTAGATCACATCTATTGTATTACGTTATTATTAATACGATACTCCCATATTAAATTTATTACGATGCTCCCATATTTTTAAATTATGATATAAAATTACGGATTTTATTTATAAAAAAAAAAAAGATTTACAATATATACAATATAAAATTTAAAATTCTGCCTACGTTAAAATCTAACGTACTATTTAAATTTTTCTGGGAATTTCTATAGTATGAACGTAATTTGGATATAATTTTTTACTAAATTTGATTCCACTTGTCATATAAAGACCAATACCAGATTCTTTAATAACATCAAAATGATCTCTTGATAAAGTTTTCATTGTAGAATTTTCCGGAGTTAAAGGATTAGAAAATTGTTGATCTAATGTTTGTTGAGGTTCTTTATGAATAATTTTTAATAATTTTAAATTTTTAGAAGCTTTTAAGAAAAATTTCAAGGAATCAGCAGAAAAAATCCAAGGATGTTGTAAACACATTTGAATTTCTAATATTTCCAAAGTTAAAGGAACAAATTTACTCATTTGAATTAATAAATTATTTTCATTATTACCACCATGTTTACCTTTAAAAGAAAAATGTTTTAATTGATTACAAGAAGAGAAAATATCTAAAATATTCTTTCGATTTAAAGAAGTTGATAATTTTAAAATTTCTAAATTTGGACAATTAATAATAATAGCTTCTATTATATTCATTGTATGAAAAGATAATTTGATTTTTCTTAAATTTGAATGAAATAAACTTATAATTAAATTTTCAGGAAAATAATCATCAATCTTATGACAATAATAAAATTCTTCTAAACTAGGAATACCATTTAAAGAAGCAAAATTAAGAGATTCCAAGAATTTACATTTATAAATTGATAAAAATCTTAAATATTTACAATTAATTAATTTTTCAAAAATTTCTTTATCAGCAAATTGAAAAGAAAAATTAATTAATTCTAATTTTTGTATGGAATTTTTTTGATCTAATATAGAATTAAATATAGGAGTACAATAATCATTTATTATAATACTATTTCCAACAGTTATTTCTTGTACTTCAATTTTTAATTGTTTTAAATTTGATTGTATAGAAATTAATTTTGATAAATGTTCCACATCATAATAAGCATCAATATAAATTTTAATTATTTGAATATTTTTACAAATATTTTGTATTGATTTATAAAAACTCCCATTAAAATTCCAATAACAATAAAATTCTTTTAATCCTCTTAAACATTTACTTGCACCATTATAACGAGTAATAAAAGGTATATCTTCCATAATTCCATCTAAATTAATTGTATCAGGTATTGTAATTTTTTTAATATATTTACTTTTTTTCATAAATAATTTAAATAATTCTTGAAATAATAATTTTTCTTTTGCTGGTATAAAATCATCATTATTATCATCATTTGTTTTTGATAAATATGATTGAATTAATATTGCTAAATGATGATAATTTATTGATGTTAAATATGTTGGATAATTAAAAGTTGACCAAGGTGGTGATGTTAATAAATCCATTCCATGATTTCTCAAAAAATTTCTCGAACTTTCTTCAGCATTTGATAAATATGTTATAATACATTTATATGAATTATATTTATCCGGTATATAATCTAATGTTAATTCCCATAAATATGGTACTGATACTTTACACCATTCTTTATTAACCATCAAGGTTGAAAATAAATAATGTGGATTTTTAACATCTTGAAGATTAGATACGATTCTTTGTACAACCTCCGTTGGAAAATACTTCATTTTGAAAAAAAAATAAAAAAAAATAAAAAAAATAATTTATTTTTTTATTTTTTTTTTTTTTCGTTTGGTAATCGAGATATTTTTATTATTATTTTGAAACAGATCTTTTTTTCGAACGTGTTTTATTTATCTTTACTATTTTTAAAAAAAAAATCTTTTTTTTTAAAAAAAAAAGAAAAAAAAAGAAGAAATAATATATTCTCTGGGAAAAAAAAAAAAAAAATTCTGGAACCAGTTAAATAAAAAAAAGGCAATATCTAATTTATGATTCCAAATTTGTTTTTTTTATGTAACAATAAAAACCTTTTTAATCCCATTGATAAAATAAATTATTCAAAATTTTATAAATAATAAGTTTATTTATAAAATAAACGAATAAATCCAACTAAATGATAAAAGTTTTTTTTAAGTTTAAAAAAGAAAAAAGTTTATTGAAAGTATATTTACAGTTTAAAACATATGTTCATATTAATCTATAAAAAGTTAAATTAATTAAAATTATTTTCTCAAAGTTAAACGAATCAGTGATTGAGAAATGATCACGATTTTATAATATATAAACTTTTTTCTGCATTGTCCTTTATATGTTAATTGATTCTGATCCGGAAATTTTTGAATTTTGTTTCATGGAACCCGAATGTTATCCAATAAAATATAATGAATTTAACATGCCTTAACGCGATTTACCCATATTACTTGTGCCTTGATAAACAAAGAACAACTTTGGATATATTGTCAAAGGTTTCCGGATAATTTATAATTTTTTATTCCTTGTAATACGTTTCGTACTTGACAATTAAAAATTTCGGCAGATCGTACAATACGCAGTTTCCTAATTTTTATAGGTTGATCTCCCATAAAATGTTACACAAAAAGTCCAGCCTTAAATTCGATCGAATATAAAACGGTCGTATTATTAAAATTTTTTTTAACCAGGTTAGGTTTATTCAACTTGTTTCTTGTTTCATATCATCTTCTAATACAATGATGCTTTTTATATCACATGTAAATCATAAAATCATTTCGATTCAAAAAGATTTTTTTTTTTTTTTTTATATTATATATAAAATACTTGATATTGTTATATATACATATCCTGTATACTGTATATATGTATGTATAAAAAAAATTCTTTATTTCCAAGAGAATTCTTACAGGTTTTGACACTGGTTGGTATTTGTACTTTGTAATTATTTTTCTTATTCAAGTAATGGATATCCTAAAATAATTGTTTTTTTTTCATTTCTTGAATCAGGTTTTCATATCTTTTGCATATGATTTCCAACTTTGTAATATCAATAAAATAAATCATACTCAGAATTTTGGGGTTTACTTTATAAATTCATTTTATATATATATTTAAAACGAATAATTTCTTATATTTATTTATTACGCGTTATTTAATACGTGATCATCAATAATATAATGATGATTGGTTAAAAAAATGCATGAGATCCATAAATTCGATGATAAAAAGATTCGAACAAATTATTAATCAACATGTGTAATAATTTAAACCGGTTGTCTGAGAACTGGTTTTATGGTTTTTCTCATACTTTTGTTATTTATTCATTTGTTTACATAAAAGAAAATTAATTTAAGCCACATATCTTTATTTATGTACAGTAAATCAATTTAATTATGTTTATATAAATATATTGTGTGGTACTGGTTAAAAAATGAAATTGTTTAAATTCAATTATAAAAGATTCGAATACCAAAATGTTCCGATTATTCCAATACTAGCCAATTATCAATCAACTTGTGTAATAATTTAAATCAGTTGTCCGATTATAATCAATTTTATATGATTTCTCATACTTCTATTTATTCATTCATTTACATAAATTAAAATTAAATTTAAGCCACGTATCTTTATAGATATTATCAAATTCAAATTCTTTTATTATATATAGTAAATTATATATATTGTACACTGGTTAAAATGAAATTGTTTAAAAATCCATAAATCCAATTATAAAATATTCGAACACCAAAATGTTTTGATTGTTTCAACTTGTGTAATAATTTAAATTGATTGTCTAGAACTGATGTCCGGTTACAATCAATTTTCTCATACTTCTATTTATTCAGTATTTTTATATATACAATAAACTCTCATAAATGTACTTATTATGTATACCCTCCCTAAATGCAATACGATCTCTAATTATTAATTCTCTCTAAATGCACTATTACAAAAATTATGTATATGGTCCCAAGGGGGGTGCATTTTTAGGGAGTTGACTGTATTATCATATATAAATTCTCTTTTATTTACATATATTAATATGTACAAATCAATTTAATTGCGTTTTATAATTATTAATTATCATTTATTTTGTGCCACCTGTTTAAAAATCCATAAAATACAATTATAAAAAGATTCAAACATTCAAAATAAAGATTCTGTTCCAATTATTCCCAGTTACCAATCAAAGTGTGAAAAATCTAAACCAGTTGTCTGAGAACCGGTTCAGTTACACACAATTTATTGATTTCTCATATTTATGTGTTTACGTAAATAAATTAATTTGTTACGTATCTTTATCAAATCTTTTACATATAAAAAATTAATATAATGTTATAATGTACATTTTCAGAAATATATACATAAATAAGAATTTTCTTTATTATAATAATTCCATATGTCAAACAATAATACATACGTGTTACAGTATTGGGCGCAGTTAACCGCAGAATCCAGCCGCAGCACAACATAATTTTGTACTAAAAAATGGAAATGTGTAACATCATCATGGTCTCATATTTAATTCCGGTCAAATTTACATTATAATCTTTGATTTCCTAAAATAGATAATGACAGGGAGTCTCAAAACTTTAAACTCTAATGACGTAATTTCTGGCACCCATGGTCAGAATTAGGATGGCATTACTTAATATAGAAATCCATAGTGCCAAATTGTAATATACTGTACTTCCCAAATATAAAAGCGTCAATCCGGCAAATTTTACATTTTATTTTTTTTTTGTCAAAATAATGTCAAATTTTCTTTCAAATTTTTTAAATGATAAAATTATCAAGTCTATTAATGAATTTTTAATTACGGAAACTAACGAAATTAATGAAACTATAGAAATTATTGATATTGTTATTGATGAAAAATTCTTAAAGAAATTTTCAAAAGATTTTTATAAAAAAATCATTTATATAAATGATTATAATACAATTAAAACTTTAGAAAATAATTTAAAAGAATGGATAAATAATAATAAGAATTCAAATGAAATTTTAAAATTAATGAGAAATCATGAAAAAAACAAAATTTGGTTTTCTAGTATTATCGGATTTTTTTATCAATATGGTATTGGTTGTAATATGGATAAAAATAAAGCATTAGAATTATATTTATTAAATATTAAAATTGAAGAAGAAAAAGATTATGAATTATTTGATATATTACAAAATATTAATATTATAATTGGAAAATATTTATTATCATTATTTTATTATAAAGATATTATTTTAGATAAAATACTTCAAAATAATTTTAATAAATATTTGGAATTTGCTATAAGAGGTGTTCCAATGGCTCAATATAATTTAGGTTATTGTTATCAATATGGTCAAGGAGTAAAACGGGATTATAAAGAAGCGTTTGAATGGTATTCAATATCAGCTAATAATGAATGTGCTGAAGGTCAAAATAAATTAGGAGAATGTTATTATCATGGAATAGGAACAACACAAGATTATCTTAGAGCATATAAATGGTATTCTAAATCAGCAAATAATGGATATGCTTTAGGTAAAAGTAATTTAGGAGAATGTTACCATTATGGAAAAGGAGTAAAAAAAAATTATTCCAAAGCATTTGAATTATATTCCAAAGCAGCTGATGAAGGAACCATTAAAGCTCAAAATAATTTAGGAGAATGTTATTATTATGGAGAAGGAATACAACAAAATCATGTTAAAGCGTTTGAATGGTATTATAAATCAGCTATTAATGGATGTGCTGAAGGTCAAAATCATTTAGGTTATTGTTATAGAAGAGGAGTTGGAACGGAAAAAAACTATGCTAAAGCATTTGAATGGTATTCTAAATCAGCAAATAATGGATGTCATTTTGGACAATATCACTTAGGCGAATGTTATAATTATGGGATAGGAACTAGTATCAGTATGATAGATGCATATTATTGGTATAAAAAAGCTTCAGATAATGGAATAAGACGTGCAAAATATAAATTAATTCAAATTGGATATATATATTAATAATATAGCAGTTTGTATATAATAAAGATGACCATTTCCCAATAAATGTATTATTTTTTTATTGTGTAATTTATGTTATTCATATTATATAAATATATAAAAATATATAAAACATTTGTTTTTAATCAATATTTTTTTATGTCATTATTATAAATTTTTTTCGTTGCTACATGAAAAAAATAATAAAAGGTTGAATTTATACGATAAATCATACTGTAAATATAATAAAATTTTTAGCGACATACCATATGGTATTGCGTAAGTAATTTCAGACCAGGCTACATTTCCAGATAATTTTAGATGAGTTTCTGTCAAGTCTTTGATTATAAACTTGTGAGTGTATCGTCATTATCATCATTGATTTGTCAAATATGTAACTTCATGTTATATTTAAAAGTAATATGTTATTTTTTATATCTGATATTACTATCTGAGATCATTAAATTAATGAGTACCAGCAGTAATTTTGGAATTATTGGCAACCTTTGACTCCTTGATTATGTATTTTTAAGATTGGGATGTAGTTTTTTACTATACTAAGCAAAAAAATTGTACTATTTGCTTAGATTTTAATATAAAATTTGGTATGGCATAAGATCAATAATTATAAATTGTATATTTTATACTATCAGTATTATATTTTCTCGCATTGCAACAATACCATCATGGTGATGTTAGAATAAATGATTCTTTCGTTCATGTCGTTCATTCCAACGATATAAAAATTTATGTATCATCTATAAAGCATAATTCCCTCTCTTGTAATGTAAAAGGTTTTGATTCTTTAAGAGATAAGAAGATATGTGATTTCTGTGTATAAAAAATTAACAAATAAGTAAGACGTTTTCAAATGAAGCTTAAATATGTCATGAAACAAAGATTATTTTTTATTTACCTCAGTAATAATTTTTCTTAATTATCCGGACGTTTCTTATATTCTCAATGAAATGTCTGACATTTAATACTGACAGAAGAAATTACTTTATAAAAGCAAAAAGAAGGATAAAATTTCAAATTAGAAAAAAATTTTTTTAAAGGAGTTTAAATAATAAAAATAGTTACAGAACTATATCTGTTCATATGATATCACGTCTTTATAATCTTATCTTGGCTAACAAAAATTATTTATTAAAATTATGAATCAAATCACAAAACGTTCTAATTTGAAAATAAATGGATAAACAAATTTATTATGTTGATAAATCAGTATAATAATAATAACATTTGTAATAATAAAATTTTTATTAAATTCTAAATCTGTGAAGCAATATTCACGAATAAATCAAATTATAAATTATATAAAAAGTAAGATAATAATAATACTAATATTTAAACATAAGAGTATTCAGGGTTGATCACATTATTAAGCATACTTGTATAAGACGAACACTGGCCGTTTGATCACGTGTTCATGCATAACTCTGGCCAAACTTGTCGGGCAAATGTCTTTTCCGTCGGGAAATCGTGCCGTAACCGTGAGAATAAGCATATTTAATCCATCAAGGTAAACTAGGATTAATATAAAATATTAAAAATAATTGGTTTAGAAAATAAATTGTATTGAAAGAGAATTTTGAAACTAATTCAATGTTTGTAGTTGGCATATTAACATAAGATTGTAATAAATCAGTCAAAAAGATATTTTTTTTGAGTATGAATGCGCTGAAGGTTATGTCTGGATTTTGGGAGATTTACCTAGAGATGTAATGACTCAGTTATTATTATTAAAAATTTTCATATTTCAAAAAAAAAAAAAAAATCAGCATAATTAAAAAATGACGTTAAAGTATGTGCAAAAGGATTGTTTATTTAAACAAACTTCATCAATTAAAGCCTCAAAATTAGTAATCATTATATTAGAAATATGCTTGCTTATATAAATTATACGTTAACTACAAGCCAAGCTGTATAAATTATTAAAAATTCGACCATTTTTAATAAATAGGAAGAAGAAATAATGACACTAATAAATAGTAAGAAGAAATAATGACATTAATAAATAGGAAGAAGAAATATTGACATTAATAAATAGTAAGAAGAAATAATGACATTAATAAATAGTAAGAAGAAATAATGACATTAATAAATAGAAAGAAGAAATATTGGCATTAATAAATAGTAAGAAGAAATAATGGCATTAATAAATAGTAAGAAGAAATAATGACATTAATAAATAGGAAATGACTTTAATAAATAGTAAGAAGAAATAATGATTTTAATTAATAGGAAGAAAATAATGATGATGATGATAATATATATTCATAGCATGATTTTTTAAGAAGAATAAATAAATTAATCAAAATTGATTAATCACAAACATCGACACAATAGCAAGTGGGCTTAGCTCCCCAACAACAACATTCTCTTGGGGCCGGACAGCTAATGTTACAACGATCATCAGCAGGGAGAGCTAAAGCTTGAGCTGTTTTAAATTGTATAATGCAAAACATGAGAAGAGTGAGATAAATAAATGAAATTAAATGTCTCGGATTCATGGTGAAATTGAGTTAAATGAGTGATTACTATGAAGAGATGAATTGTTATCAAAATTGATTGTATGAAAAGAATTAATAGTTATGAAAAAATAAAAGGTGCAAAGAGAGACCCGTTTTATATCTATTGCGTAGGTAAATCAATTTTCACGATCAACAGCCACAACCACCAAAATTAGAATTAATAATAGAACAAACGAAATTTTCACGCCATTTTGCTAGAACTTGGGCGTTATGTCGACCTGTTATCTGCTTATCCGAAATTAGACAAATGAAGCGAATTTGAATCTTTATTATGATATTAAAGCAACTACCTTTTTGAATTTATAAATCATGAAATAATGATTTTTTAAAATTCGTGATTATTCTATAAATAAGGTATTACTCATTATTTAGGTAAATTTGAAACATTTTGTTACACAAAATTCAATAGCAAACTTACCTAAATTGGGAAATTCAAATTCAAATTCAAATTCAAATACCTTTTTTTACAAAATAATTTAGAATAATCACAACTCACAAATAATCACGAGCTTTAAAAAATGATTTGAAAAGCGCAAAGCAATAATATAATATTTCTTTAAATTGAAGATAATTTATTAGAAGATAAATTTTCATTTCTTGAATTTGCTAATACCGTAAGAATCGTGGGAAAAACACCTTTACAATCACGTGATTAATAAAATGTGCTTACTTTTATCAAATTGCCCTAACATTAAATGACTTTAATTGATGAATGTTATTGAAAATGGACAAGGGGCAAGGACAAGGGGCAAGGTCAGGTCATCGACAAATGTTTCATCGTCAGTTATTTCACCGACAATTTATTTTAAAGAAATAAAATAATAAATGATCATCGACGATCTTAATTATTTAGACAGCGATAATAAAAAAATTTTGTGGTTATGTACTGCCCTGTAAAAAAAGTCAATCCGTTTTTATATTCCATCTTTTTCCGTAAAAGGCTCATATTTCCGGAATTAATGAATGGAATCGTGAAAGGCTCATTTTTAAGGAGTTGTTACAGAAATAACGGATAAAATTTTTTATAGGGCTGTACATATTAAATTAGGACAATTAAAAAGAGAAAAACCACCGTATGTCGGTGAGATGACCTGTTTGTCCATTACCATCGAAATTTTTTTTTTTTATATTATTGATTTCTGAGCGCAGTGATGCCAAATGTCATTGTCATTTGACTAATTTTCAAATGACTTTAAATGATATCTAAATGACGTGAAAATTCATATCATTTAAAGAAAATGTCATTTACAAATCATTAACAATTGTCATTGCAATTAATATTTATATTGATAATATCCGAAATAGCTTGACATTCACGCAATGTCTACTTAAATTTTGGAAGTCTTCTGTTAGGAGTAAAGAAATTTAGGAGATATGCGAAACAACTTTATTATGATTATCTCTTTTTTTGTACTTCGCATTCTCAGTTTTTTAAAGCATATTTCGTATTTCAGTATATACAAGTTGATAGTTTGTAAGAATTAGTATGGGCAAAGAAAATGAATTTTTTTTCTTATGTGAACCAGATAACCCTAGGGCCAATAAAAGCAGTATATTTTTCACGGTTTTGATACGAAATCTCAAAAATCATTTATTTGAACGACTGACAAGACCGACAACAAAATCTCGACAATCCAAAATCCCGATAAGTCAAAATCCCGATAAATCATTATACCGACAACCCGACAATTTTAACATATTATAAAATTTATCACATTTAAACTAAATATTACATATTGCAACAAATTATTTTATTGTAACTATTTTTTTAGGTTATGGTACGAAATCTCGAAAATCATTTGAACGATATAACTAAGTAACGGTGACCGTTAAACATCCGAAGTGGGCGTCTCGTTGCACGTTTTTCAAAGTGAAATCTTATTGGTGTTATATTTTGCAACGATTTATACAACGTCTTTAACGTTTCATTTTCTCTAATTTTGCGTTTTCTAAGTGTTTCAGGATGATTAAATACAGGCTGGCTATCCATTTTATATTTTTCATTTATTGTATTTTTTCGTTTATTGTTAATTAATCTGAAGAAATAATTTAAAAATAACTAAATTTATTAAGGTTAAACTAATGTTTAATAAAGTCTAATTCTTATCGAAGTTAATAAGCTAATAGTATAAAAAGTATTAGGCTATAAATCAGTGAAAATTACTAGGCGAAATTTTGTAATCATTAATGAAATTTATTCGATTGCCATTTTTGTGGGTAAGGTATCACTGCATCCAGTGCAACAAAATGAAAATGTTACGCAGTATCTTATAGCAGAAAAATCACAGCTTTCGAATGCATTATTAATTTCTCTTCCGATAAAAATAAAAAAATTACTTATCCTTGTGGAGACGACAGATAATTATTATTTCCGAATTTTCATTGATCGACAGTTAATAAAGTATATATATGTCACGTGTATATAAGTCACAGACAAATGCATGCTTTCGCGTAGAATGTAAAAGTTCTCCACTCCGCTTCGGACAATGACTTGTCGGGATTTTGAATTGTCAAGATTTTGAATTGAATTTTCGATCTTGTGTTAGTCGTGCAAGTGGTTGTCGAGATTTGATCGGATACCATTTTTCATGTATAAGAC
Organism: Oehlia diaphana; assembly: GCA_003833135.1. Classification (NCBI taxonomy): domain Eukaryota; kingdom Fungi; phylum Glomeromycota; class Glomeromycetes; order Glomerales; family Glomeraceae; genus Oehlia; species Oehlia diaphana. Next base: position 33,387 of record QZLH01000522.1, read on the forward strand.
CTCTTGCTGAATGTTATATACCTAATAAAGCATTATTATGTCGCAATCATTTATTCATCTCACTCTTTTCATGGTGTGACTTTTTTTATAATTCTATACAAGCTTGACTTGTTAAAACGTATAATTTATACAAGCAAGCATCTTTTTGACCCTTTTTGAGGTTTAAATTGATGAATTAAGTTATACCAAATAAATAATCCTTTTGGGTGTCTTAAATATGCCAGTTTTTTTTAAAAAATATGAATTGTTCTTATTTGAGTCATTACATCTTCAGGTAAGTATGATATTCTAATACTTTAATTTAATATATACTAATCATTTATCTTCTGTATACGGTATGTGATTTTTACGGGAGTTTATATATTAAATCATATATAAAAAAAGGGTTACGGTACATTTCGCCAAAATTCATTTTACCGAAAGTCCGAAACCCATTTCGAATGGACATTTCCCGAATGGACATTTCGCCAAAAATTATTTATTCTATTTGGTTATATTATTGTTTTTATACTCAATACATAAAGAAATGTTTTCTAGTAAAAATTTTCGAATTAGCTGATTTTTATCAAATTTATCTCGTTGTTATAATACATTAATCTTTTTTTTTACTTACTTTCTCATGATAAATATTTCAGGAAAATAAAGTTATTTATTTATTGATAATATCCCGGAAAAAAAAACTTCTCTAAAAATAATTCTTTATTCATTGCGCGATAAATATTTTTTATAAAAATATTAATCGCTATCATTTTCAGAGAAATGTCCATTCGGTAAAATGGAATTCGGTGAAATGGACGATTTGGTGAAATGGATTTGATAAAATGCACTTTCGGCGAAACGTCATTAGAATTAGCAATAGAACAATAGGAATCTAGTCAGTATGTCGATCTGATACTCCAATTTGCCAAGCTTTAATTTTCAAAATTGATTTTATTTTTTTTTTTAATTACATGCTGGATTTCTGCTTATCCGAAATTAAATGAAGCAAATTTGATTCTTTATCGGGTAAAATATCCGGGCATATATGATTTATAAATCATCATGAAAAAATGATTTTTTAAAATTCGTGATTACTTGTGATTATTCTATAAAAGAAGGTTTAAATTTGGAATTTCTTATTATTTAGGTAATTTTGCCTTTACAGAAACCTTCAATTTTCCTAAATATGTTCATAATATTTTTACAATATAACAGTCATATCATTTTAGTATTTCTGTTATTATCGTTCTAACTATATGCTTACAATATATAGAAAATATTACATGAAAATTTGACAATCATATATAAAAATATGTTCCGGATTTTATATATTATATGAAAATCATATATCAAACACATTAGAAATGTAATTTTAAATTTCAATTTTATATAATATGGCAACCATATATTAAAATGTAATTATAAAATTAATTTCATATGACAACCATATATTAAAATACACTATTACTCCTTTTATAGCAATTATATGTCTATCATATCGGCTGATTGCCTTAATTGTTTCTCTAAATTATTAATATTACGTAATCTGATTCTAAAAAAATTTCCTTTTTTATGCGTTTAAGCCAGCATAGCTGGCTTTCCCATTTATCACATTAATTTGCCGATCATTTTCCGATTTTATCACATGATATAAAATGCTGTTACAAGACATTGCATAAAATTCTACATAATAATATGACCTCAAAAATTGCAAATAAATTTATTGCACTTTAAATTTTAATCATACAAAATTTTATTCAAATTGAATTATTATTGACCAAGTTTTGCTTCTAATTTTATGCAATTTATATAATTTTTTAATATAAATGACTGGCAGATTTGAAAACTTACAAAATAATTATACTTTAAATCTTGCAAACTAATAAATATTAATAAAATATATTTGCAAAAAAAATTTTATTAGAATCTGAAATAAATTCAAGAATTTTAATATGTACCTTCCATATAAATTAAAAATCTATTATAATTCCAGGACCCCAGATATCACATATATAGCTCACATTTGAGTTTTAGCAAATTCAATCAAAATTAGGTTAAACTCATAATTTTAGATAGAGAAAATTGATTGAAAATTAATCAATAGTCATAATTATGAGTTTTAGCAAATTGTGTTGATTTTACAAAGTCATATTTTATATTTGAGCAAATTGGTATTTTTTTTTTAAATTTAACTTATCCTTTTTTATACTTTTATAAATATTTTTAAAAATATCAGTTTTGGGGTCTGGGTTATATTTTGGCCAAAATTAAGTATAATTCTGGCCAAAATTAAGCATAATGCAAGTCAAAACCTTTTAATAAAAAAAATTGATTTCCAGAATTTCAAAAAAAAATTAATCACATTATACATATAAAATTATGTAAATTTGATCTACGTAATGTTAAGCCATTATTGTATCACATTCGTTGTATTTTTTTGTTATTCGCTTCATATTTTTACAAGTAACTTATAGACCAATTTTAACTGATTCCTAACTGGCTTCAACCTTTCTATCTGATTTCAAAATATTTACAGACAAAAATCATAATTAAAATATTTTTTTTTGCTAAAAGACCTCAAACATGCCTCAAAAATTTAGCGAAGATTTATGCTGGCATATTATTTATCTTCACATTGATAGATTTTCTATTGCAGATATTGCTAATACATTATATGTAAGTAAGGATTTTGTAAATAAGATAATAAGGAGATATAACCGTTGAGCATGTGTTAAAAACCTTTTCAAAGGTATTCCTGGTCATAGAAAACTATTTAGTAGAGCTGATATGGCTGTACTTAGAAATCTTATAGCAGAAAAAGCAGACTGGTATTTGGATGAATTAGTATATGAAATAGAGTATCTAACTGGAAAAAGAGCATTTATTGCAGCTTTTTGACGTTCACTTTAATACATGGGAATTACTCGAAAAAAAGTAAGTAATTTATTTATACTATGAATTTTTGAAATAAATATTTATTTTTTATTTAATACAGTTACATAAGACAGCACTGGAAAGAAATGATATTATACATGTACATTATTTAGGTGTTATTGGTGAACATTACACCCCAAACCAGTTGATTTTTCTTAATGAAAATGCTAAAGATGAGAGAAGTCTATCAAGATTATATGGATATTCTCCTCGCAATATATACACATATAAAAAAGTTGTATTTGTACGAGAAAAAGATATACAATTTTACTTGCTCTTACATTTGAAATATAAACAATTTAGAATAATAAAATAAAAAACTGGAACAAGAATTTATATTTGAAATATTATCTTTATTATATTATATGATAATCAGAATACATTAAGTCAATATTGTTGCGCTGCTTGTTTAATATTTTTTTGCCATCCAATTTTCACCATGCCTAACTTTTGCAATTGCTTATCTGTTAAATCTTTTATAGCATTAACTGTAATTTCTTCTTCAAGAAATGCATCTTCAAATTAGCATATACAGTCGCCTCGAAAAGTATCGCCCGATTTTTCATTGTGTAATAATACACTCAATTTAAATTATTTATACCCCTATTTTTTATTATTTTAAATGTTTTTCTCATAATTTTATGACCTGATGAATGCGTTGCACGGTTAAAAAAATCATGTCACATTATACCGAATTATTTCCTCTGGAGAAAGGAAAAATACTAACATATATGGAAAATTTTAACCCTGCACAAATAGCAAGAAAAATGGGGCGTGACCCTACCATAATACGTAGATTTATTGACAAATACAAGAAGACAGGGTGACTGAAAATTTACCGCAATCAGGACGGCCACCTGCTCTCAATAATAATGAGAAGAATGCACTTATAAATGAAGTTAAGAAGAACAGACACGAACCTTTACATGAAATTATTAATACATTGGGCTTAAGTTGCAGTCTAACAACTGCTAGACAGACACTATATGATGCTGAAATCTATTCCCATGTTGCAGCAAAAAAACCTTTTGTATCAAAAAAGCATGCATTAGCTCGTGTTAGTTAGTGTGAGAAATATAAAGAAAAAACAATCCAGAATTGGAACCAAGTTATTTTCTCTGATGAATCAAGTGTTGAGATTGGCAAGCAGTTAAGACAGATAAGAGTTTGGAGACATACAGGGGAAAGGTTTAACATTGAATGTTTAACACCTACTTTTAAAAGTGATCAAAAATCAGTTATGGTTTAGAAATGTTTTGCTAAAGGAATAAAAGGACCATTAATTTTTTGTGATGAAAATAAAGAAGGAGATGAAAAAATCAATTCAAACACTTACATTAGAATCTTAAATTCACATTTATATCCATTTCAACACACAGTTTGCGAATTAACAGAAAGGGCTGCAATTTTTCAACAGGATAATATGCCTATTCATACCACGAAAATAACCAAAAATTGGTTAAAAATGAATAAAATTGCGATTATTGATTGGCCGGCAAATTCTCCTGATTTAAACCAAATAAAGAACATCTGGAAACAATTAAAAGACAATATTCAGGCCCATAAGACCTTTCCAAGAACCGTGAGTGAACTTAAAGTTGCACTAAGTGAAGAATGGGAAAATTTAGATTGTTCCATTTTTAAAGAGGTTGTTGCTTCAATGCCACAAAGAATCAATACAATGTTAGAAGCAAGAGGAGGGCCAACACATTATTAGTTATTTTAGAAATTATTTTTTTACATAAAGTTTAATAAAAATCAATAAAATTTGGCCATTTTTGGTATCAATTTTAAATCGGGCAATACTTTCTGAGGTTACTGTACATTATTACAATTATATTTCAGATCTAAGTTATTAAGAAACTCACCAATTGATGGTAATTTGCTTAATGAAGGTAATTCCAAATGAGTATTTGTCAGATTTTAATAAACTTAACTTGGTAATTGAATAAAAATAGGAGTAGGCATATTGGATGTTTAACTATTTTGCATTTGCATTGCAGAATTATTTTTATTAATAAATACACTTGATTTTATATTAAATACTGGATAAGATGGAGGAATATCAAGGTTGTTTCTTTGTTTATCTAAACAAATTTAATAATTAGTAGGTATCATTTTCATTTGAATTTGTAAAAAAGCATACTTTACATACAATTTTACGAGCCCAAAGTTGTAATTTAGAAGGATTAAGCTGCAAATGCTGACCATCTTAAATAAAATATGGAGTAGAATGTAAATCACATTTATGCATTTCAACCAAATTAGCAATGACTTTGGATCTTCTTTTCTCCTTTTTTGATAAATCATCTTCTCTTAATGAACAAGATTTCTTTTTTCTTTTTGGTTTGTATTTCAATTTCTTCAGAAGATGATCTAATATTATTATCAGAATGCTAAAAAATTATAAATGTTAAAATATTTTGACTATTATCTCGCATTACATATAAAAAACTTTACCTTTTTATGTTTCCTATTTTTTTTTTCTGTTACGTTATTCTTCACAATTACTACCACTATCACTGACATTTTTTTCCCAGTTAACGTTACCTTTTGATATTCACTAATAAATTCCTAAAAATCCAATTTATCTTCAAGTGTATTTGATGGTCCACGTGCATTTACAGCTTTATACGAAATAGTATAACTGTATTTTGATTTTGTTTCTTTTTCTAGAATTTTTTTAGTTGCTAAATTTATTTTTTCTGTAAAATTCTTATAACTAGCAGGCCGAATAGTTAGAGTTTTTGCTATAGGGATTTTTATATTATTATTTTTTACAACTAATTGTATTTTTATTTTCTCAATAATATCAACTTCTTCATATTTTTTATTGTCATTATCACTTTCTTTATCATAATCTTCATTATCATCGTCTTCTTCATAATTTTCATCATTAACATCACTATTTTTGTCATCATAATCATCATCTTTATTATTAAAATCTTTATCATCGTCTTCTTCATCTTCTATTTCATTATCATTGTCTTTTTCATTTTCTTTCTTATTATTATAACTTCCCACCTTTCTTTTACTATTTTCTGTTAGCAAATCATCTATTAAAATGATTTCTTCATTGTTTATCTGAGCTTTCCTATTGCTTTTTTTATTACTTTTTAGTTAAGATTTTTTATCACTAGTTTTTAATCGTTGAAGTTTACTATTACAAGCACTGCAAGTAGTATAGGAAAAGTTTTTTTCAAAATTATTATTGTAACCAAATTTAGTATTTATATCTAGTAAAAAATTATTGAGTTTTGAAAAAATTTGGTTTGTAGTATAAGCACGTTGATATATTTGTTATCTATGCAGTAGTTTTTTAACTCTTGATATTTTATCTTTCAGACACTTGCACGGATTTTCTTGTAGAAGTTTGAAACAATGCAAACACTTTTCATCATGATGTTGGTTAAAGTAATTTATTAATATTTATTATTAGCATTTATTAAATATAAGGTATGTTGGTAAAATGCATTTAAATATTTACTTAAAATACTAATAAAATGCTTAAAAAATCAAATAGTTAATAAATATTAAAATTTAGTATTTATTTAATATATTAAGTATTTATTGCTTAATAAATATAAAATTTTAATGCTTATTAAATATTGAAATTCAGTAAATATAAGGTTTTAGTTGATCTAACATCATGATGTTGACATATATAACAAATACTGGGAAGGTAATTGCAAGTTAAATTTTCTGCCATTTAAATAACTCTAAACATGAAAAATTACTTCAACTTCTTTTTTGCGTAAGTTTAGTATTATATAATCTACTTACTAATTACTATATTAAGTAAATGACCAGTTTTATAAAAAATTAACCAATAATTATTTAAAAAATTTTACATGGCTTATTTTTAGGTTGTTTTCGATTATTTTCAGTATTTTCAGTATTTTTTAATTATAATGATTAATATCACCTGATCACAGTAATTCGAAAATAGCAATAAGCAAATTTAAACATATATTATTTTAGAATTTTACTATAACTCATATTTTGAGTTTTAGCAAATTAGTATAGATTTAAAATGTGATAATTTGATTTTTAGCAAATTAGGTTTATTTTAGTAGGAGCAAAAAGTGCTTAAATTTATGCAAATCAATTATGAGTTATATATGTGATGTTCAGGGTCCTAAACACATTATAAATTTATTACTTTACTACACTATTTTATTAATACACTAATAGCTAAAGTTCTACTGTAATTTATATGTTATTAATGATTTGAAATATTGTTTCAGTTTGATTCTAACAAACAACTATTTAAATTTGCATTTAAGAAGTGTCCAGAATTTGTAGACGTATCACTGGTCAGAATATTTTATTTTGTTCAAATTTCAAATTAATAAATATTGGATAAAAGTTAATCTAAATTTGGCTGTTTATTTCCAAAAAATCATCGAAATTATTATAGATGATTTGCATAGTTTACCTACTACTTGGCAATCACCAATTGGCAAAAATTTGTTATTATTGGCAAAAATTTGGAAACAAATTATTCATCAGATTCACTAATTATTTGGCCATTATTCATACTTTATTTAACCAATATTAGTAATATATTCAATATGAAACTTTAAGCCAAATTATAGTTTAAAATGACCAATTAATTTCTGAACTTAGTTTCAATATTTTATATATATTTATTAAATATTAATTTCAATTTAAATTTAAATCTTTTAAACACCTAAATATATATATATATTACTGATATTAGCATTTATCTAATGTAATAATAATTATAAATAAAATGTTAAAGTTCAGTCATAATAATCCACAATTTTACAATTATATAATCTGTATTCTGAAAATAAAGAATATACATTATTTCTACAAGGCAGACCTAAAAATAAAAATTTGAAAAAGATATTTAATAAAATAAAAAAAAAGTAGTTAGTTTCTTCAAATAAATAAAGAAACTTTTAAAAAGGTTCAAAATGAATCATTTTAAAACTTACTAATTGATCCTATCATCCAGAATCCAGAAAGTTCAAAGATAGAAGCTGATATCTAACAAAAAAGATAAAAAAAATTAATAAAAAAAATAAAAAAAATTATAAACAAAAGGTTTGAAGTAAAATGCTTTAAAATTCATCAATTCGATTCACAGGAATTTACTGATTCATTCCAAGATGAAGTCTGTTTTTACAAAGTAAAAAAAAAGAAAAAAAAATTAGAAAATATTTCCAATTGCAAAAAAACTAAAAGTCATAAAGTTCTTTGCGAAACTTACCAAAATCATCTTAAACTTAACACTGGAATCTACAAAAAAGAAAGAAAAAGAAACATTAGTAACGTTTCTTAAAAAAACTAAATATTTTGTAAGTTTTTGCTTCAAAACTTACAATATTCAAATTTGAATGATCTGTAACAAAAAAATAAAATGGTAATATAATGTTATTTCTATAAAAATAATGAAAAGTTTCATTTACTCATTTATAAATCAAGAAGATCCAGATAAAAAAAAAGAATAAAATATTAATATGATAATATTTCAGTGAAAAAATACAAAAAGTTAAGTTTCAAAATGAAATTCACCTATATCTAGCTAATAATAATTCTATAATCACGTAATTTATGATTAAAGAGTAAGGTTGCTTACCTAAACCTCTTCAAAATCCTGCGATTAGTTTTGTCAAAATTTTACTATAGATTTATTATAGTTTCAGTAGAGTTTTAGCAGTTTCAGCATTTATAATAAGTTTTAGCAGTTTCATCTTTCTCCAGAATTTTGCCAGTTTTTTAATATAACTTTAATATAATTTCAGCAGAATTTTGCTTTTCAGCAAAATGCCATCTTATCTAAACCCCTAAGTTTTAGCAAGTAACCTTACTAAAGAAGTACTGTAAAATATTATCATTTGTCCAAAAAGAAGCTGAATCTATAAAAGCAAAAAATAAAACTTTAATGAAATGTTTCTTAATGAAAAAATTAACTCTCAAATTTATTAAATTCATACTTTCCAATAAAAAGTCCAGTATGTCCAAGTCTGTCTAAAAAATAAAAAGATACTAACCACCTTTTTTGAGTTTTATTCTGGTAAAAAGCATTGTTTGCTTTAACTAGTTTGATTATGATAGTCAAAGATAAATTTTTGTATTTTTAAGTTAGCAGTCATTTCAAATTTAATATGCTTAAAGAGTAGTGATAATGTGCCATTGGAGGATTGAAAGCACTCTTAGAAGCACCTTTGGAAGATTTAAAAGCATAATTAACTAATAAACCCTTTAGATTGAAAGCTTTCAATCTGAATTTTATTCTATTAGAAGCATAAAATGCACATTACTGTTAAAGAGAAATAGTTAGTAAACCATTTCATAAAAATAAAACCAAGATTCATATTTACGAATCTTAGTTCATCAATTCGTCAGAAATCCACCCAAACTTATAAAAAAAAGAAAGAAACAGTTAATAAACCATTCTATAATAATAAAAATAAAAAAAATAAAATTAAGATTCATATTATAAATCTTGGTTTATCCATTCATAAGAAATCCACCCAAACTTATAAAAAAGAAAGAACGATTAGTAAATTATTTTATAATATTAAAAAAAATAAAATAAAACTAAGATTCATAAATATATTTACAATCTTTGATTTTTTTCGTTCTTCAGAAATCCATCTGAACCTAAAAAAAAAGAAAAGAATGATCATTAGTAACCGTTTATTATTAATATTACCAAAAGAACTACTTAAAAAAAATTGAAATATTGGAATAAAGCTGAAGTGACCTACAAAAAAAAAAATCATCAAAAAAACTTATAAAAAGAAAATCAAAAGTAAATACCAAAAGTACCTATAAAAAAGAAATTAATAAATCAGAAGTAACCTATAAAAAAAAATTTAATTTCAAGTACAAATCGAAGCACTTACAATTAAGGTTACTTGTCTAAACCTCTTCAAAATCCTACGATTAGTTTTGTCAAAATTTTATTATAGATTTATTATAGTTTCAGCAGAGTTTCGGCAGTTTCAGCATTTATAATAAGTTTCAGCAGAATTTCGCTTTTTAGCAAAACGCCATTTTGCCTAAACCTTTAGGTTTTGGCAAGCAACCTTACCTACAATCAAAACACCTACAAAAGAGCAAATACAAATCAGTTATTATTCTGAGTAAAAGTCAAACCTGCATATTACAATTAAATCATATACTTTATCATTAAGCCTTCAGAATGCAATAGTAAAATGCTATCTTTCTAAAATTCTTAAACCCTAAAATTGAAGTATACCTACAAAAGAAAAACCTCTTTACTGATAGGAGTTAAACTCAAATTCAAAAACTGAAACAAATCAACCTATAAAAAAGAAATTTCAAGCCAAAGTCCAGAAACTGAAATGATGAAATGACCTATAAAAAATAAATTTCAAGTATGGAAGTCAAAAACATTCAAGTTCAAGAGTTAAAATGAAGAATCTATAAAATAGAAAATCCTGATTTAAAAGTTGAAATGGAACAACATATAAAGGAGATATTATTATTCCAAATAGAAGTTAAACCTGCACCTTATGACTGAATCATATACTCTAATGTTAAGCTTTCAGAATACAAGTCAAAGGTCTGAATAGAAGAAACCAGACTGAAATAACCTACAAAAAGAAAAAAAATAAGTTCAGAAATCAAAATAAACTGAGGTAACCTACAAAAATAAATTCCAAATCCAAGAGTCAAAACAGAAGAAATTACAAAAATATGAAGTCTGAATCTGATTAAGAAGAAACTAATTTGTACTTTTATATCAAAAGTTTATTTAAATCTTAAAAGGTTGAATGTAAATTATTACTAATTTGAGTTTTACTTTTTGACAAGTATTCGGCTATTATTTAGGTGGTTTGATATTTTAAGGTTGTTAAAAATCGTCAAGTCAATTGTTATTATTAATAAAAATTGATCAAAAAAAAATATTGGTCGATTTATAATTTTTTTTATGTTACAACTCAACCAAAAATTAACCAGTTGATTTATGCTAATTTTTTTTGATTTTATAATTGGCTGAATATTTAATGAATTATGTGATAACAATGATAAACTTTTGATAAAAGGTATTATATGTAATTCAGGCCAATATATATCTGCAGCGTTAAAGGTAAAAAATATTAGCCCGTCTGCATGTCCTCTATAGCTATTTTGTCCATCACATAGCCAGTATATTGTTATCACAGTAAAAACTTGGAAGATAAGCATTTCTTCTATTTCACTAAGTCCTTTAAGTTCATCAGAAACTTCACCTGGATGTATATTATTACCTTCAGAAAACTTTTTTGGCGTACTTCCAGTATTTTTTTCATAATAACACCAGTATAACACCATTTACAAGTTCTTTTAACAAGCATTAATAAAGGTATTCACTTTTAATATACTATGTAAAGACTATAATGTATATTATCCATTTTTATGCAGAAATCCTGCAATATGCTGATTTTTTCTTTGCTTAAAGTGGTAGCTGAATGTGATGTAGACTGAGAGTTGGAATCCGTATTATCATTGTCCAGGTAAGTTTTTTCTATTTCTCATCCTTCATGGTCTTGTCTTGTTTATTAGTTGATGTTTTGTCCTTTTAATACATTCCAGTTTTTTAATTTACAACTTTTATTTACGCACAGTTTGTTTACATTAGTTTTCTCAATTTTTCATTTTTTCCAATCACTGTTAATTTCTGTCATCTTTTTCCTTTCTTTTGTGAACACTTTGAAGACGCTCCTCATGTTGTTCTGTTTCCTTTACTCCATCTTTTTTAGCGTTTTAATTCTCATTTTTGTGCAAGATGTTTTCTTCGCTATTCATCTGTTTCTTGGTTTCTTCTGTTTCATTTTGGTATAGTTTCTGTATTAGTGGAACCATTCATTTTTATATTTTTTTCTCAGGTGAGCCTCTTGATATTCCTCTACCTTAGATTTTTTTTTTACTTATTGAAACACCTGTATTAGTAAAATTTATTCATTTATTTAGTTTTTACTTTTTATTTTATAGTGAAAAAATAAAAATTAGTGTGTGATTTTAATGATATATGGACATTGTGATTTTGTGGCTTTGACATTCAAATTGTTCAAATTGTTCTGTTCTAATTGTTCTTTATTTATTAAAATATAATACATTAATTGATTTATTTTATTACCAGCAAACACAATTATCTAATGATTTCAATTGAATTTATTATTATTTTCTACTCTATGCTGTATTCAGATAAATTTATATTTTAATTTGAACTTTTTTCAATACATTGGTTCACCCTTTTGACTGTGACATTTCTTAGTGAATTATTTTCAGCTGATTACAAATCACGTGATAAGCTCCGAACTACGTAATGGTTTACCATTTCCCTAGTTAATAAAAATTGATCAAAAAAAATATTGGTCGATTTATGAATTTTTTTTATGTTACAACTCAACCAAAAATCGACCAGTTGATTTATGCTAATTATTTTCAATTTTATAATTGGCCGAATGTTTAACGAATCACATGATGACAATGATGAACTTTTGACAAAAGGTATTAATGCTGAAAGAAATGATTTCGACCAGTGTACAAAAGGTAGAAAAGTAAAAACGTGCAGTTAGCTAGTAATGTTTCATTAAGAAAAAGAACAAAATTTTAAAGAATTTTGAAGAGTACCTTCAAAGTTCTCATTCAAAAAGTCTTTTCCTGCTCCAGCTTCTGTTGAAGCACTAACTCCCGCTGAAGTATCAGCACTGAATGATAATAAAAATTGATTTCTGTAGCTGGAGACGAGACTGTACTTAGACCTACAAAAAAGTTCTTATCCAAGAAGTTATGGACCTACAAAAAAAAGAAAACGTTAATAAATAACATTTCATTAAATAAAAAAAAAATAAATTAAAAGAACTTAAAAAATACCTTTGAAATTATGTCCAAGGAGCTTTCCAGAAACCGTAAATTTACAATAATAAAAGAATGAAAATGATAGCAAATGTTTCGTTAAAAAAAATTAAAAGAACTTCAAAGGATACTTCGAAGTTCTTTTCAGGAACTTTTCTATAAAGCAGTGTTGGCCATTTTTATTTATTTTGACTGGAAGCTGCAAAACTACAAAAAGAAAGTCAAAATGTTAGTAAACATTTCATTGGAAAATAAAAAAAAAAAAAAATTTTTGAAGTTTTACTTCAAAGTCGTTAAATTGGAGATTGGGCTTATCTTTCAGTTTCCTGTACTTACAAAAGAAAATAAATGAAGACGTTAGCTAAAAATGTTTCATTTTTCATTTAAAAGAAAATAATTTTAAAGGTCCCCTTCAAAATTTTACTTTCGAAATTCCTTCCAGAAAAGCTGTGGACCTATAAAAAGAAAGAAACGAGAATGTGAACAACATTTCGTTAAAATAGAAATACTAAGTCCAGAAACTGAAGAACCTAAAGAAAAAGAACGAAATTAGCAGAAGGAAACAAGATAAAATGAAAAAAAAATAATAATAAAAAAACCCACCTGTCGTCTTTGAAGTCCAGAACTGAAGAATCTAAAGAGAAAGAATGAGATTAGCAACAAGATAAAATGAAAAAAAAATAAATAAAAATAAAAAAACCCACCCGTCGTCTTCAAAGTCTAGGAACCAAAGAACTTAAAGAAATGAACAAAATTAGAAGAATAAACCAAGACAAATTGAAAAAGAAAAAGAATAAAAATTAATAAATCCCACCCGTTGTTTCCAAAGTCCAGGAACTGAAAAACTAAAGAAAAAGAACGAAATTAGAAAACAAGACAAAATGATAAAAAGGAAATAAAAATAAAAAAACTCACCCTTCGTTTCTAAAGTCCAAAACGAAATTAGCGAAAAGAAATAAGAATGAAACAATAACAAAACAAAAAGAAATATAATTAAAAAAAAGTCCCTTACCAGTTATCTCCAAAGTCCGGAACTGAAGGACCTAAAAAAAAAGAACTCATTAACTTTAGAGTCTGTCAGGATCCATTAGTAATACGGATAATCTGGATGATCTGTTACGGTCTTACGGGTATCTTTTCATCTGTAAATAGCGGATATCTGACCACTGAGGATAAACGACTACCAGCACCTAAAAAAATTATAAAATGAACGTTAGAATGCAGACTAGTTTGGACGTTTTTTACGCATGAACACAAATTTAACACATTTCATTTTTATAGGGATTCGTTGTTGCAGTCACTTTTACAATGCGTCGTATGACGTTCAATAACGACAAAACAACGGCTTAATCACGTGATTTTGGTGTAGTACCAAAATATGATGTTTCTGCAACGCACTATTTTGTTTAATTTTTGTTTTTTTTGTAATAAGACATAAATCGGACAAAATGGTGCTTTTTTGAACGTTTTTTACACATGAACACAAATTTAACACATTTCATTTTTATAGAGTACGAGCATCAATAAGAAGTTATTTAAGATTATTATTAATTCCGGGATTTTACGGAATGATAATTCCTTATTATATTTCGAACTTCAAATTCTTTTAATTTGTGATTCACAAGATGATTATTAGTAAATGGAATCCAAAGTGCATAGCAAATTCACAAAATTAAATTATCTTCAATTTATATTAGTAATCCATGAATAAGTGATTATTCTAAATTATTTTATAAAAAGCTTTAAATTGAAGGATTATCGTATTAATACAAAATTGGATATTTTACCCGACAATCGTTTCATTTAATTTTCGGATCGGCAGAAGTTCAGCGTGAAACTTTCGTAAAAAGAAAAAAACGTATCAGTAAGGGGCAATGTTAATTTGTGTAAACATCGGACAGTCTTATTATGGTTGTTCCAATGATTGATTGTGAAATTGATTTACCTACGCGATAGATATAAAATGGTCTCTCTTTTGCACCTTTTGATTTTCTCATAACTATTAGTTCTCCCGTACAATCAATTTTAATAATAACACATCTCTCACATCTCTTCATAATAATTACACATTTAACTCAATTTCACCATGAATCCGAGACATTTAATTTCATTTATTTATCTCACTCTTCTCATATTATGTACTATTAATATTAAAACAACTCTCGCCGATGATGAAAGTTGTGGTGGAAAATGTGCACCCGAAAATTGTTGTTGTAGGCCAGACCCCAACTTTTGCTTTTGTTCTTCTATATGCGAAGATTAATTTTCCAGATATCATATCGATTTTGATTTTGATTATTCTTCATATATATCAATGTTATTATTTCTTCTTACTATTTATTAAAAAGTTCGATTTTTTTTATAATTCTAAGCTTGTATAGTTAAAACGTATAGATTATACAAGCAAGGGCTTAAATTGATGAAGTTATATCAAAAATTAATCTCTTAAATATACTGATTTTTTTTTTTTTAAATATGAATTGTTCTTTATTTTCGAAAACTTTAAATTGTAATCATTGTCCAATTTTCATTCAGTATTCGTTTAGTTGAATCAAATTTTATTTTTTTATAAAAAATCAAATGTACAATTTAATTGTAAGATTTATTTCATTTAATAAACAGAGATTACAAAGGAAATAATTTTACGCATTTGCTGATCATAACGTGATCATAAATGATCGACAAGCAGTGTATAAAATCTGAAAAAAATTATATGTGCACATGTGCACATAAGGTACTTTTTTTTGTGCACAATCAAAAGATTTTTGTGCACAATAGTGCACATTAAATCTTAAGAATTGTGCACAAAAAAATTAAAATGTGCACATGTGCACATTGTGCACATGAATTTTATACACTGTCGACAAGTTTACTATTTAAAAATTCCAAAAAAGGGGAGTGCGTTGCAACTACCTGCGTAAAATATTATTTCCTTTCTAAAATATTTATGAGAATATTAAATGTCTGGGTAATGAGTGTCAGAATTTTGAATTTTACATCAGATTTATTCAGAATTTTGTAATAAATCCGTTATTTACAAAAAAAAGAAGCAATATTCGGCAGAAGACGAGTAACTGAATACGATACTTGTGAGTTTCTAGCATCACAACAAAAGTAATAAAAGATTAAAAATCTAATTCTTGGACAAATTTCACCAGCCTTTTAAAAATTTCGAATAATGTTTGATTCCTAACATAAAATATTAATACTCTTTGGAGAATTGTTCATTTAACATGTAATTAGTAGCTTTGCTGATAATTTTAAAAAGTAGGTAAGTTTCATTAACAGTTAATGGTTATTTATTCATATATTTATTAATGAATGGTAACACAAATAGGAATGCATATATTCTTCAGATTCAAAACTTGGTTGTAATAAATATAAATATATTTGACTAATAATAACGTCAAAATTTTTTTTATTAAAGAAAAAATTCTACATTATAATAACCGAGTTTTATCTTCACTATAACTTTCTTGGATGACAACTTATCATGAAGAAAAAAAATTACTTATTTTTTTTTTTAGTTGATATAGTAGTTATTTAAATTATTGGTTCTTTTATAAAATATAATTGCGTTAATACTGTCAAAGAATAATATAATAAGTAATAGAATCACATGATACCTGCGAGTATGTAACATAGTATATATATAAGTCATATATATATCAGATATATGATATATTCTAGAATATACATATATTATATGCCAAATTGAATATCCATCCATTATTGAAAGATCAAATTTTAAAGATCGAAGTTTCTAAAATACGATATAAGATTATCGGAAAAAAAAAACCTTTTTTTTTTTCTTTGTTTCTTATTTTGCTATTTTCTTTCTCTTGCTTGAACAATTTTTTTTTTTTAAAAAAAAACTTATTTTATTGACAATAAAGTACATCATCATCGACACAAATAAGTCACATGATATGAGGTAAGAGTTTTTTCTTTTCCAAAATTATTTTTTTAAGGTTTATCCAAAAAGGAGTATTTACATCTTTTTTTTGCTTAAAAATATAATGTATTTTCATATAATTATTTATTTTAGCTACACAAAATAGTAAAAGAGTATAATGAATTACTTCGTAGTGCTTTTATGGTACATATAGGTACAATGTCAACTAATTTTCTTAGATAAATCAGCCAAAGATAAACAAACAATTTCATGTGGCTCAGAAATTAACACAGAGTTTGTTCGTGGCAAATATTATACACTTTTACTGGCCCTTTTTTTAGATGGTATAATTGCAGTGGACATTATCAAAAATGGTTGCGCAGAAGAAAAATTTAATCTCTCAGGTAGTGTTACGATTCAGATGGATTCGTCATCCATTTAATCCAGTCTATAAATAAATGGATGATTCAGATGACCATTTGGATGATAAAATAGTACTAATCAAATAGATGGATCTGGATTTATATACAGAAATAGCATATACGAATCATTCATATCTTCATCTGGATCTAATTCAAATCGGATAAATTCACAGATTGACAGATTGATGGATCAATGGATCACAACACTTTTATTTGCTAGCTTATTATTAACAATAAAATAATTAAATTAATGCAAGATATTCTTCAGTTGTAGAAATAATAATATATGGATTGGTTATAAATTATATAAAAAAAAGTCAAAAAGGTATAAAAAGTATAAAAAAGTTTAAGTCTGATTGATACATACACAATGAAAATTCACCAATCACATCTTTTTAAAAAAAGCTGTAATTATATCATTTGTTTTTTTATATATCTTGAATAATATGTATGATAACATTTTTAAATAAAAGAATATTTCATATTATATATTTTTTTTTAAAAAATAAAATTCCAACAGAGCGCCCATTATTCATTCTGGTTTGTTTCCCTGACAATTACTTTACCAACAAATGTTTCAATGATAGGGTCATTCCACTGATATCTATTTTATCTATTTTTAAATAAAATATTCTTTTTTTTTTGCTTATGATAACTAAAAATAATAAAAATGCTAAATGATATGTGATACATAAAGATTCGATACGAGTATGATAATAAGTTATTAAATAATTAGGTCTCTCATTAATTCATATCGGCAGTCTCTAAAATTTTGGTGATATTTTTGCGATTAGTAAGAGGACTGTCATATCAATTATCAGCCAATAAATTAAATTACGCTACTTAAATATACTTCTGGTGTTTATGTTTATCACTTTACAATTTACATTTATTATATAAATACTCGCATTAATACTTTAGAAACTTATTTCACTTTCAACTATCTCTTTACCAAAAGAAGTAATGGCTAAGTGTCCCATCTGTTATAAACAATAAATATTTTGACAGATCATAGTACTTAGGACAATAGGTTAGGTCGCGTCTAACCCTCTTTTTATTATATATATTATTATATAAATCATGTCTAACCCATTGTCCCTCTTTTCTACATAGTGAAAGGAAGCTTAAACGTATAAAAAAGGAAATTTTTTTACTTTTAGAGAAACAGATTACATAATATTAATAGTTTAGGGAAACAATTAGGGTCTAATTTCTCTAATCAGCTGATATATTATTTATTCAAATATTTTTTTTGTGGCGCTTCTTTGAATTTAATATATATATTCTGTGATAGAGCTATATATTGATAATCACATAACAGCTGAAAGCTATTGGAATCTTCCAATTCTTTCAATTCCAAGCCTTCCAATTCCAATAAAAGTTATTATTAAGAAAGAATAACTCAACACTAAATGACTGAAATTGAAAAGCCATAACATACTTTATTAAATATTAGACTTTAATATTTTATTTATAGGCAGTTGAATTCACGCAGTTGGCATAGTGTATAACTATCGTACATACATCGTTAAATTTCTGTGCATGTGATTGAAAGTATTATTATATCTTTTGTATAAAAAAAAAAAGAAAAATATTTTATTTAGTGTTGGTCTCTGTAAATTGTTGTAAGTTCAAAAGTCAAGTAAATATAATGGTTGTAAATCAAAATTACCATCTTTTAGCTAATCACAATAGTGTAGTATTTACAGCCAATTTACAACTTATGTTTATAATATTACAACTACTAAAGGTTGTAATTCAATATATAATATCATTACTTATGGCAACTAACCTTAATTTTATTTAAATACATTAAATCGTAATAAAGTATGTTATAATATTATTTATTATATTATTCCATTTTTTATTAAAATATTTTATGTTACAAGGCATAACTATCTTCTTAAAACATTTTTGTATTATTATTATTTCCACTTTCAGTTCCTCTAAATTTTGTTTCTTAATTTTTGCATTTTTCTCGCCCTAAAATGAAATGTGTTAAATTTGTTTTATATTCATGCTCATGTGTAATAAATGCCTAAAAAGCACATGTAAAAACGAATTTAACACATTTCATTTTTATAGGATCATTTTTAATTACCTACTAGAGGTATAATTATGCATCTTACTATTAAAAACTTTACAGAAACCTTTAATTTTTCTAAATATGTTCATAATATTTTTACAATATAGCAGTCATATCATTTTAGTATTACTGTTATTTTCGTTCTAACTATATGTTTACAATATATCAATATATAGAAAATATTACATGAAAATTTGACAATCATATATAAAATGTTCTGGATTTATATGGTGCAAGTAAACTATACTTGACAATCACGTGATTATATTTCAATTTTCTGGCGCAAAGTTTAATATCACATGATCAGATATTGTCCAATAAAAAATGATTATTTTTACATGTTACACTATTCATACATGTCAAAATAAAAAATTTTATTTATTGAATCTCTTCAATATTTGAATTACATGGTATTGTAAATTGTAATGCTAAAAATACATATTAGTTTAATATTAACTAATTAAGAAAGTCATTAATGAAGGTGAATTATGAATAAATAAAACTAAAAATTATTAGTCCATTAATCCATTAATCTTTCAAAGTTATTAACAGCCCATTCAGCAGTTCTGCCCTTCAATCCTTTGTTGTACACGTCCATATACCTCCACGATTTGCATGTCATTAAATTCACAAAATTATAACTGCATATATATTTGTCTAGTTTCTCGTTTTACAAAGCCCTAGTATTGCTTTATAAAATTGCACTCACAATGGAATTTTGAATAACGTTCAAAAATATGGCCCTTTTTGATAATTACCTCTTCTAATATTGACTATTGTTCACAAAAATCTGGTTGCAGTAACATAATCCTTCGTGCACAACAGTCTATTCTTTCTGGGTTAATATCATCATATTTTTCAGAATATTACTCACACATCAAGCAAATTCCTTTTATTGGCTAAAGATTATGTTTTTTGAGCACTTGCTTAATACCCTTTTATTATCCTTTTAGTTTATGATTATTCAGAAATATCATAGATTGTATACATCTCTCACCATGCTCATTAATATACCAACCATTACGTATCTTAGGCTGGGCTTTTTCAGGACTTAAATTCATTTTTGATGCAATAAATGCATCAGCAGTCATTGCATTATGGTTTGTTAATTGATCAAAACAAAAAACACCAATACATTCAAGATGTAATAACTCGAATATTGGAATTACTTGATGTACCAGCTAAAGTAAACAAAAAAAATTTAATTTTTGATTTTTTTTCTTATTCATTGAATGTATTAAATGTAAAATTAAAGAAAAATAATCTGGTCTAACATATATTCTGATTTCCAATACCCATCTGTTTGTATAGATCAAAGAACAAAAGCTTCTTTATTCCCAATATGTGGATTTGCTTGCAATTGTTCATTGGATAACTGTAATAATCCATGATATAAACAAAGAAAAGCTGAAACTATAATTGAGTGTCCAATATATTTTGAGTGTAAAATATTCTCATCTTCTCTTATCCAAATTTTTTGCTGCCCATCATTTGCATAGAAGTGGCACTCGTTATGTGTTATTTGCACCAATTTCTTTTCTTTCAGTTTAAGCTAAGTTTTCAAAACAACATCCAACATATTACCATCAAAATCTTTCATAGATTTCCTATATTCAAACATTCTCTAACCATTCATTTCTATATGCCACCATATTTGGCCTTTCATGTCCATCATAATAAACTCCTTTTTTTTTCGTCATATTTGAATTCCCATTTATACATATAATTTTGATAAGTTTTTTTACAAATTGTGTCTTTTTTGATATGTCCTATCAACTTTGAAAACACTGTTTTTTCAATATAATATTTTAAGTTTCTTGGAGAACATAATTCTGATGCTTGCTATCATAACTATATAAGGCATTCTTCCTTAAAATCCTTATTATCTACCAAACTTTCTAATTTTGTATGTTTTTCTTGATGATAAATAAGAAGTTCTCCTGTTTGTAAAAAGTGAGTTCTCCATTTCTGCATATATCGTGCCATATAGTCACCATTATTCCATACAATTTGTGCAATATTATTGCTGGTATTCATCTTACCTTCTCCATCTAACAACAACTGAATGAATCTGTATATACTTAAACATCGTAGATAATTATAGGTAAAGATTTTTTCATTATCCTTTGCAGATTTTGATATAACACATTGCTGATTTATTTCTTTTAATTGTATATATAGATTATCAATGGAAAATACTGGACTTTTTATAATTTCTGAAAATAGAGATGATGATAATCATGATTAAGGTTGCCTGCTGAAACCTATTTGGCCTAATACCGAAAGGTGAAACCCCTTATATAGTGGTGAAACTGCGAAACTGCGAAACTGCTGAAACTTGTGAAACTGTCAAAATTTGCGAAACCTCTATAATAAATTTATCCATAGTTTCGGCATAACAAGTATTAATATTTTATAGTAGTTTCGCTATAGTTTCGCTATTCTTTTTAAACATTTATTTTTAATTTCAAATTGTCCAATATATTTATATGTAATTAAAAAATGTATTGTAAATTTATTGTTTTATTTAACATTTTTTATTTTATTAAAATAATAAAGATTATATTACTTTGAAGTAAACTCCCCACCTATTACCTGTACTACCTCTGAGTTTTGTAATTTAGAAAAATAGAAAAAGAAACATTAGTAATGTTTCTTTAATTTTAAAAAAATTCTCCCACTTTTCCAACTTACATTTCAAAGTCCGGGTTCATCCAAAGAATCCGGCAACCTAAAAAAAATAGAGAAAGAAATATTAGCAACGTTTCTTTAATATTAAAAAAAATTTCTGCCTCTTTTCCAACTTACATTCCAAAGTCCGGGTTCGTCCAAGGAGTCCGGTAACCTAAAAAAAAATAGAGAAAGAAACGTTAGCAACATTTTTTTAATATTAAAAAAAATTCCACCCTCTTTTTCAACTTACATTCCAAAGTCCAGGTTCGTCTAAAAAGTCCGGTTAAGGTTGCTTGTCTAAACCTCTTCAAAATCTTACAATTAGTTTTGTCAAAATTTTACTATAGATTTATTATAGTTTTGGCAGAGTTTTGGCAGTTTCGGCATTTATAATAAGTTTCGGCAGTTTCGCTTTTCTCCAGAGTTTTGCCAGTTTTTTAATATAACTTTAATATAGTTTCAGCAGAATTTCACTTTTCGGCAAAATGCCATCTTGCCTAAACCCCTAGGTTTCAGCAAGCAACCTTAATTGTAGCTATATTTTATTATGTGTTAATTATATTTCAAAAATTATATGAATTTTGACATAGGGAATCAAAATTGTAGCTATATTTTATTCATTCTTAGAATATTCACTAATATAATTAATTTTTTATATTTTATATTTAACGTATTTCAAAATATTGTAGCTAATATCAATCATATTTTAATATTTCAAAATATTGTATCCATATTACAAAAATATTTGCTAATATCATTAATCAAGTTCACTTTAACATATTTTGAAAATATTGTAAAATTGTTTTGTTCATATTACAAAAATATTCACCATATCATTAATTTTTGTTATCTTTAATATATTTTGAAAATATTGTACTCATATTACAAAAATTAAGTTTAAATTTCAACATATAATAAAAATATTGTAACATTATTTGATTAATATTACAAAATATTACATACTGTATATTAAAATTATGTTGTACATATTATATATACTAATTAGTGACATGTATTGATTATGTTTATGAAAACTAAGAGTTTTCTGCAAAGAATATTAAAATATTTTTATTATATATCAAAAATATGACTATTATCTAACAGCGAAATCAAGGAAATTACTTTTTTTTTTTTTTTTTTTTTTAAAATTTTTTATTTTTTTTTTTTTTTTTTTTATAAACGTATTCAATTTCTTTATTAGTCCTTTATAACGCATTACAAAAACTAGTAAATATAATAAAATACATTGAAGTTAGTTTAAAAATTTAAACTACACCTCTCCATATAAAAAATTAGATAATATCTAATTATAAAACTAACGTAGCCTGCGTGCTAATCACGATAAAAATTTTAAAATTATCTATGTATTTACTATTATCTATGTATTTACTAATTTACTGATTACCTGATTACCTATTTTAAAATGATCTAAAGTTCCTAGTCTAAATACGCTATCTCTAATATTGTTTTTAAAATCTATTTTTACCAAAGTTTTTAATCTTTTACTATTTTTTTTGTTTTCTAAATTTTCACTTGTTTCCCCATTATTCGTATCCTCGATTGTTCTAACCTTCTTACATTTCGTATCCTTTGTAATACCCATTTGTTTTTCTAATTTAATAGTTTTCTCGCATCTGACCAACCAAATTTTGTCACGTAAATTATCCAAATATTCAGAAAAAATTCTTCTCAATAATTTCTTTTCTTTTACTCTTCGAAAAGATGACATCCATTTATCATTGATAATACCCTGCGTTACTTCTCTTAACAATCCTTCTGTCAGTATAATAAAAGATCTTGTTGATGCAATATCTAATAATTTCTCTTCAAATTCTATAATATCATCTTTTTGTTTAAAACTATTCTCTTCATCTACTATTAAATTTCTGATAATGTCTTTAAATAGTTTCATTTCTGTAATATTGGTATTATTATTACAAATCCAAATGTGATCCCATGATTCTTCAAAAATCATACAACGTGGGCATTTATTATTCAAAATTCCATATACTTCTCTCTTCCATAAAATATTCTAAGTTGGCAGAATATGAAAAAAATTTTTGATTCTCCAAGTTCTAGTAGCCGCGTCTTTACAATTTGTAATATTTTTATTTGTTGTAATTTCATTATTCAACAAATTAAACGTCTCTTTCCAATTAATTAGACAGTTCACACCATTTGAGTTGACAAAAATATCTTTTACAAGGTCCAAAAAAATTAAATCCATTTTCACCAAATTATAAGATAATTCTTTAAAACATGATCTATAAACTCCATCTATTGGTATATTATTCCATCTTAGCGCATACTTATCCACTAATATATTTTCTTTTTTAATCATAATTTCATCAATATTATCTTTTCCTTTTATTAATTCCATCTAGAGAGCAGGAAGTTTAACTTCATCCATTACTAGCATCAAATCCACTTTCCCATTAAAAATATTTAATTTAATATTTTTTAATTCTAGTAAAGTATTAACAAAATTAAGATACACATATAATTTATCGTCAAATTCCCTTCTCACACTCCCCAAAATTGAATACTCAATCAACCATCTCGCTATTTTTGAATCTATTCGTAAATCTACTGTTACATTACATGGTAATAATAATATCGCCACAATTAATGCAATAATATAAACTTTACGTTTGAGTTTAATTTTTAAAATTTTTCCCTCAAAATTAAATTTCTCAATATGATCATTTTTAATAAAAATTTCTATAGCAAAATATTCATCTAAACAAAGCTCATCTCCTTTCTGTATTATTGCTCCTATTTGTACCATTATATCTTTTTTAATAAAATCTTTTAATCTTTGTTGCACAAATTTCTGCATAATCTCAAGACTATTTGAATTTTCAAAAATAAATTCTAACCAATTTAAATTAAAACCAATTAAACCATCTAAGTCTTCATCAATATTCATTTCATTATTAAACGAATTATCTTCATTCACTAAACTTTTCGCTACTTGCTCATTTTGTAAATATATGTTTTCAAATGTCATATATGGTTTAAAATTTTTACTTCCAGATTCAGATTTTTCATACCTTCCTTTAATTGTTATCGCTAATTCTTTTTTAATATATATAAAACATTTGTCTTTATTTAACTTTCTACCAATATTATAAGCACAACCTTTACAATCTGTCAGAAATGGTGAATTAAAAGTCTCATTACCCAAATTATTATTTTCATCTGGAACTAAATGTACTCCTATTTCATTATATTTTTTATGTTTTGATTTTTTATGTTTGATACTAAATATTGTCTAATCATTATCATTCCATATTATTAAATTCCTATTATCTTCTTTTTTCGAACATGGTATTGTATCTTTTCTCAATAAAATTCATTTTTTATCATCACTTCTTCATATTTTAATATCGTTTATAACAATACGATCATCATGATCGATAACACTCACTTTTTCTTTTAATATTTTAAACCATTTTGGTTCAAATCTAGGAGATAAATTATTCATTCTTATAAAATGTGACCATTTTAAAAATCTATCTGTGTAAGGTTCTAACAGTTGTTTCAAGAAAGGAGTACCACAGTTTTTCAAACTGGTTCTATGTAAATAAAAAGAATCTCCAAGTAATTCCTCAATTGTTATATTTCCTCCTTTTATTCTATGATTAAAGTTGCTTGTCGAAATTAGGGAGTTTCGGCATGTCGAAATTGTCGAAACTATTTCGACATTTCGACATTGGCTCTCTGATTTGTCGAAATGCCGAAATAGTTTCGACATGTCGAAATTGTCGAAACCTAAAAATATTACGTTTTACGTAATAACTCGGCATCCAATAATCGTAGAAAGATGCACCATAGCTCGTTGGAATCGTCTCATAACGACGAGTCGAATGGTGGTTAGATCGTCTTTCTACGATTACTGGATGCCAAGATATTGAACGAAACGTCAAAAATCGGCATTTTGTATTTTGCGATACTGCGCCGTTTGACGTTTCACTTAATAACTCGGCATCCAATGATCGTAGAAAGATGCACCATAGCTCGTTGGAATCGTCTCATAACGACGAGTCGAATGGTGGTTAGATCGTCTTTCTACGATCACTGG